>OMKZ01002572.1:3055-13911 GCA_900302535.1 Neoniphon sammara | reverse complement strand
TAAAAGCGTGGATGAGTTTCTCCGGATCTGTGGCTGAGATAAAAGACTTGACCTTGGTAATATTTCTCAAAGGATAAAAACATGACTGAAGAACTTTATTTACCTGGGGTTCAAAACACAAGTCCTGATCAAAAATTGCACCAAGGTTTTTGGCTGAGGACTTAATATATTGTTCTAGTTCACCTAGTTATGCCATGATTGAGTTCTTTTTGCGGGTGGACTTAGCACAATGACCTCAGATTTTGACTGATTTAGTTGCAGGAAGTTATCGGACATCCAGTGTTTTATTTCAGCAAGACAGTTGTGGAGGGTTGCTATGTTCTGGTCGCCGGGTCTGATTGGAAGATAGAGCTGAGTGTCATCAGCATAACAGTGGAACTGCATACTATATTTGCGGATGATGTCACCAAGAGGGAGCATATAGATGGAAAATAAAATAGGACCAAGGACTGAACCCTGGGGGACACCACAGGAAAACTTTGCGGGGGATGAGACTGAGCCAGCCATTGACACAGAGAAATATCTGCTGGCAAGGTGAGACCTGAACCAGTTTAAGGCCACATCGGTGATTCCTGCCCACTTTTTCAGTCTGTCAATGAGTATGTTATGATCTACAGTGTCGAAAGCAGCACTGAGGTCTAAAAGAACTAAAATTGAGCAGTCACCATGATCTTCAGTCAATAAAAGGTCATTACAAACTTTAAGAAGAGCCATCTCCGTACTGTGAAAAGATCGAAAACCAGACTGAAATAATTCAAAAAGATTATCTGTTAAATGTGCCAGCAGTTGTTTGAACACGACTTTTTCTAAGATCTTAGATAAAAATGGAAGTTTTGAGACAGGTCTGTAATTATCCAGAATGGCGGGGTCGAGGTTGGGTTTTTTAAGGAGAGGTTCAACTAGCGCAGTTTTAAAATAGGCATGGACAGAGCCAGTAGTCAGAGAGCTATTTACAATAGATAAAAGGAAGGGACCAACCACACTATTTAAAGTGAATGTGGGAATCAACAAAGAATGCAGTGCCTCTCACTGTGCTGCGCTGAGCATCATCCCAAGTAAAGAGACATTTCATTCAGATCCAAGCCTCTTTACTCAGTACCCTAACTTACATCCCAGGACCTACACATCAAGTTCTCTTCACCTAAAACGTTTAATGCAGTAAATGCCCTCCATCTAGTGGACACATTGTAGAACTGCATCAGCTGATCTGTGATTTCTGTGCCACAGGTGTGGTTTAAACAACTTTGTTGCCACACCGATGATTTGGCACTGTCATTAGGAGCATGACAGAAACCTCAGATCACATGTACAAACCCAGGGCTGAAGAAATAAAATAGTCAGTGTCTTTTCTCTCAGTGTTTCCACTGCACACAAAGCTAAAGTCTTTGATTTGATCTGGATGTGAGCAGAGGGATCATTATACGTGTTAAATGAATAGGGTCCCACCTTGTGTTGAATAACTGGATGGCTGTAGGTCAGAGTGAGTTGAGATGATGGTAGTCAAGTCTTTTAAAATATGCTTTTAACTTTTATCAGATCTAAACATTCAATAGAATTCATTGTGCTTTCATTTTCAACATTAACATTGAGACAGTGATCACAAAGTTAGGACTGTCTAACAATCTTTTAACTGCGCTATTTTTACACGTGGTGAGGCTGACAGCCAGTTGCACTGTCATCACTGATGACTTGGATTAACTTGACTGAAGTGCATTGTTTCCCACTATTTGCATATCCAGTGAGCAAAACATTACCACCTTGCTTACACTAACCAAGAGAACTAGGCAACTAGACCACTCCTGATGCCTAAGGGGAATAGGGGTAGGCTACTTGCTAAACCATATTGTGGTCGTAAATACTGCCACTACATAAATTAACAACCATGTCATCCATTTGATAGAATTTCAGATCTTTGTGGGGTGGATACCGATTCCTGCAGCCATACACAAAAAGACCTAATGCTTTCTGATCTAAAAGCTAAAATAAAACGTGAACATACTACCTGTCCGCTGTACCAACCTCCACATAGGTAATGACGGCCTGAAATCCGTTGAAATCTGTTGTTAAAATCATCCTACAATGATATTTTCATAATTGTCATTCATAGATGGATCTTCGATGAGAAGGCCAAACATCAGCTGAGTGCAGACTTCTGGACTACTGTTTCAGAGGAGGACAGTGAAGATTACGACAAAGAAATGGATCAAGACTTCCAAAGGACCTTTGATGATGATCACATAGTTCACATAGAAAGTGATATGGATAATGAAGATGAGATTCAAAGTGATGATCTTCACCACCAAAGTGATGATGATGTCAATGAGCAAAGTGTTATGGATAGTGATCACGAGCGTGAGAGTGATGAAGACCCAGGTGTGGGGATACGAATGGCGCTCCTCAATGTTCGGTCCTTGAATGCAAAAAAGGACAGAATCAGACAGCTCATAACAGAAAACGAGCTTGATGTGTTTCTCTCAACAGAGACCTGGTTAAACTGGTCCTGGGGAGAGAGAGTACTGTCAAATGCTTCACCTCAAAATTTTAGCTTTTATCATGAGCCCAGGTTAGACAGAGGGGGAGGTGTAGCAATTCAATATTCAGAAGTGCTTCAGGGTAGGCAAATTTCCTTCGATTTCATAACAGCGTTTGAATATGTTTCTGTGGAACTGCAACATGATGAGTGGGACGCACCGATCCTGCTCATCAACATCTATCGCCCACCAGGACCAAGACAAGTGTTCCTGGATGAGTTTGAAAAACTGTTGCATGAGATGTTGCAAACGTATGACAGTATCATGCTTACTGGTGATTTCAATATCCATGTTGATAAGACACTGAGATCACATGTATCCAAATTCAGCCTTCTCCTGTGGAACAATGGTCTTGATCAACATGTAGATGAGCCAACACATGAAAATGGACGTACTTTGGATCTGGTCATCACCAGGAACGTTGCAATTTCCAATCTCTCTGTCAAGAATGATAAGATATCTGATCATTTCACTGTGTATTTTAATGCAATGCCAGTGTTAAATGAGAGGTGAAAGACAAAGAAAAAAATCAATGAAAAGAATCAATCAAAACGATTCAAAGGGTGAAAAATATAAAACATTGGAGCTTGAGAGAGCTTTCACTAATTGAACAGCATGGCTTTATATTGCTAATTCTACCTGTTAGATGAAATGATGGCATTAATAATGGAAAACAAGATAATACAGTATAATAATGTTTACAAACCAGGGTTATGAAGTCCTTTAAAGCCAGTTGATCTAAAAATAAATACTCAAAAGCAAATTAAAAACAACACACTGTCCTCTGTCTGCCTGGCAAACAAGCTAATGGTGAACATCATCATATGAATGTGAAATAAAGGTTTTGATTGGACTAATCTCTTCAAATTGAGCCCTTGAAACCATGTTGGCAAGAAAACTTTAATGAAACAAATTCCTTCTGGGGATGAAAATTAGACAAATTTAAATGTATTACCTGGCAGGCAAACCAAAGAAGAAGACAAAAGTAAAATCTATTTTTTTTTAACCTAAATTTGTTTTTGACCATTATTTGCCAGTGTCACTATTAGACTATGAGGTGTTTTCTTGAATACCAGCTCAGGGTTTTGGAGTGTGTGTGATGCGGATTAGGGAGGTCACATATGGTCTAGCGGTCAGGATCCCTGGTTTTGCAGGTGGCCTGGGTTCAACTCCCAGTATGGGAGGGACTGCTTAAGGCAGCCATATGGTCCTTATGACACTTCTAATGATGCTTGTATTTATGAATAATTTGCATGTGAAGAAAATGTAGCCTTTCCACGTAATCTTAGTAAAACACTGAAGCATTTTGTACTTCTCAAAGAAAATTCATTACTTGAATGTTAACCATTATAAGAACTACTTTTGTGCAGGAAAGACGTGTTTTTAATTCTATTCATGATTATGTTTCTGATTATCATATTTTATCATTTGATACTTTAATTTGTTTTTACATTCTGTATCTGTGTGCTATATAATTAAATGATTGATAAGCTCTTTTGTTAAGCTCTATTGAAACCGATTTCACATAATTTCCTTGAATTCCAGTACCACCGTTTTGAATTTGGTGGAGTCATAAGAGTGTGAGCAGTATGAATTAGGAAGTTTGGAGTTAAATGTCCCACTATGGTTTAGTGGTCTGGATTCCATACCAGGAGTGACCTAGGTTCAATTCCTGGTGGGGAAGAGATTGTTTAAGGAAATCATTTCCTTGTTTAAAATGTGCACAATCACTGACAATATTGGTTTCAGTTATGAAAAACATGGGAAAAAACATGGGAAAAACCTGAAAACCATATCTATACAGAACATGAAAACCTAAACAAATAGCTTTCCTTTGATTGTAATTGATTGCTGTTGATTACAATTTCTAAGAGGCAAGTAGAACGAAAAAAATAAAATAAAATAAAATAAAATAAATGAAAGAGTCACTCACACACTTCGTTTGACAGTGAAATACTATAAGACTAATGATGCTTTTCTACCCATCAATTTAACCTTTCAAGGTCACTGAAGGTCAAAGATCATGTGACCAAAAGAAAGGCCATGAATGAATTTATATCACTGTTTAATAGTAACCATATGTGCAGCTCTTACCAATTCACTGATATGGTCATTATAAACTTTCCCTATGTACTATCATTGTGCTGAAACTTTTACGTTGTCCTGTGACCTTGACTTTTGATTGATTCTTCTCAAAATTGAATCAGTTCTTCCTTTCCTGATAAAATGTGCAACCATCTTTGAACACAACACCCGAAAGTTACAAAAGTTCATACATATCATCAGAGAGAGACAGAACTCACCAATTATTGTCCATTGGGGGCACTACAGGGTGCAGAAAACAGTATGTACTGTGAGGGACCAAATTCCTGCGATACTGTAAAGTCACAATAACTGACGAAAAAATTAAGTCCATAAAGGCATTAAAATTTAAGTAGACCATTTTGGTCTTAGTTGGCACTCTACATGATCAATCATTTTGAGCAGGAGTTCCTGCAGGAGTACCACCCAGTCAAATTTCATTAGAACATTAGAATAGGTGGTGCTATTTAAACCACTTTACGTTTTGCCCCATAACTTCGGCACTGTAACAAGTAGAAATGATTATTTTTCTCAAGATTCTTTGGATCACGATGGATATTCTCTACAGGCTCGCCCGTTTGTACCTATTAGATTTTTTTGTGTTTTGTTAAATTTTCAAATCCTCCTTGAATGCTCTTAGAATCGTTCTCATCGCTCCGGTCACCACTAAATTTGGCATGGGTAATTTTCAATCCCTCAAGCTAAAAAGTAATTAAAATAATTTTAGTACTCCACTTGACCACTATAGGCCAATCAATTTGGGGGCATAGCACACATTTGACAAAATGTGACACCATTTGTGCATGCAATATACAAAAGCTGCAAAATGTGATACACATCATAGGAAAGATACTTTGAATTCACTTGTCTGTGTCCAACATCTTAAGTCTTGAAATAGGCAGCTTTGTACAATAAGACCAGCATCTCTAAAATTCACCTGCCTTTCAGTCCATAAATTCACTCTATTAAAGGTAATCTTAGTGTCACTTCCTTAATGGCTCAAACTGTTAGTCTGCTTCCTGAGAAGGTTTAGGGTCATGGTCTCTGATCTCAGGGTGAGTAACTCATGTTAGTTAAGACTGTTTTAATTTTGGCACAACAGTAGTCAATAAATTCATAGTTACTTTAAGATCACCATACAGTTTTTAAAATCACTGTGTTCTCAAGCCATACACTCGCTCAATAATGTTCTCAGAAATGCAGATAAAATAACTTCCTCAATAGTTCAAAGGGTTTGTCAGCTGTCTGCAGAGACAGTGACTGTGGCTTTGAACCTTTAATGCACACATACAGTGACACGAGCACAACCAACTCCTGGCAATTAGGCATTTTAAGGAACAAAAGGGTTCAGCTGATCCATTGTTATATTAAGACCGTCAAATGTCTTTAAATGCACAGATCAAATGCACCATGCAACTGATTTTCTAAGGAAGGCAAAACCATTGCTACTTCTTCAGCTCAATGGGTTTATCTGTGAGTAAAGCCAATTCTGAGGATGTACATTAACTAAAATATACCCAACACGGTATCACTCAGTTGATAAATAATTCCCAGAATATATTGGACTTTGAAGGACAACACCTATTTTGACTTCATGTCAACAGTCATGGTTGTATCTGTGTGTGTGAGCAATCAAATAAAAAAGAAAGAGGCATGTCATCTTTCATTATTTCCACTGACAGTTTTTATTTTTTATTTGTTCTGTTAACGCGGTTTTGTCTGGTAAAAGACATCTAGCAAGGATTCCAGTTCAGCTCGGAGCAGACCATACCTCAGTGATATCACACAAACATGCGCGCCCTCACTCACTCACACACTCTTACACACTTTGCCAATGATACTTTCTCCACCTAGTAACTCTGGTCTGCTACAAATATATCCGTCATACAATATTTACACACACATACAAATATATACAGAAACGTGCGCTCGGGGACAGACAATCTCTCTCTCTCTCGCTCTCTCTCTCACACACACACACACACACATGCACACACGCACGCACAAGCACACACACACAATCCTCAATACATACAGCCAGTCTGGAAGGTGCAGGTCGTGGGCTTTTTGTCAACCAGGCAGCAGAGAAAGTCCGTCCTGCAGGTTTCCAGTCTCTCCAGGCTGCAGAGACCCTGCGAGCTGCTGGTTAGGGCAGGAACAATCCTCCATACACAGATAAGAGTATTCTACTGCACACTGAAAGACCTCAGACCTGCTCCATGTCCTGTCTTTTAAGTACTAATCTGCAACATTTTCACATAAATAAATGTCTCTTTTGCTACTCTGTAGCGCTGATTGCTATAACACAACAGTGATCCAAGCTTTTCCATTGGCAGCTAACTGGCACCTCTTTCCTGGGAAAAATCTTCTGGCGCACAGGAAGTGATGCGTTTATGTTTCCGGTTTGCTTGGCATAAACAGAAGAACTGGGTAGTTACCATGAGCAGCAACAGCCACCATGGCTGAACAGACAAAGAAAGGAGAAAATCAAACTCCATCAACAGAAAATCCAAATCCCGCCCGCACTGTTTGATTGACAGGTGACCTCTGGGAAGTGCAGTGGAGTTAACACCACAGCCATGAGCTCTTAGCACCAAAGATGGAGACAAAATAATAAAAATACATCGTCTCACAAATTACTATTTCTTTCTTTTAATCAAGAACAAGTGTGAACGACGCGCCTCAGGTCTCGCAGCCTTTCAGTGCACAGTATTAATACTTCCTTCAGTCTTCTGCTCCTTTTTGTCAAATCCTCCGAGGCCTCGCGAAGCTCCCCGCACACTTTGACATCTTGGGAGTTTCCCGCCGGGAGCTCGGACCTCGGCGGTGACGCTCACAGTCTCCGCCGGGACAAAACTTGCCCAAAGCAACGTCTCTCTCACACACAAAGTTCCCGTTTTAAACCCCAGTTCACACGCTTCCTTGTTCCGGTGAAACGTCAACATTTGTGACGTTGTGGTGTCGTCAAGGTAGCGTCGCAGTACAGTAGTAATCACGGTAAGCTTTTTTATTTCCTTGTTTTTTTTAATTTTTTAATTTTATTTTTTTTTGGTAATATTGCCGTAACAGTCAGTCCGGCGAGTTGCTTCTAGGATCCTTATGCTTCCCACTGTGAAATTTAAACTATTTTCCTGGCAACTTGTGCATTTGCTACCAGTGAGGTGCGTTATGATTGGCCAGTGTGATGATTCAGTTTACATGTGATCACCAGTGCCCGCTGTTTGACTGACAAAATGTCACAGTATAACGACATGGTACAACTAATGCCCACTTAAACATTTTGCTGTTGTTGTGAAGCAATTATTGAGAAATTAGAAGTAAATCATATCTTACAGACTATGAAATTTGTTTTTACCCACTCCGCTTCTTGTGGGTGACTTTATGCCCATTTTTAATTTATGTCTGACATTTTTATTGTCAGAAAAGCAATATAGCACTTTTTGTAAAGTGCTATATTGATAAACATATGAGGAATTGCTCTTCTCTTGGATTTTGCTACAAGACCTCCCTAAGTGCTGACAGTTACTGACTGTTATTATGTATTTATGTGTTTTTCGTTTGTTTTTTCATGGGTGAATACGCAGATTAACACACAGGTAGTAGGAATAAGGCCATTGTAACATTAGTTGTTAGGTGTTAATGACAAAGTGCCTTGTCAATTGAAGATAAATTTTGGAAGCAAAAGGATTCTAGAGGCAGACAAAATATTTCACTGCTCAGGCGGGGTTTGCTGTTTGCTTTTTTTTTCTTTTTCTTTTTTTGTTTTGTTTTTTCTTTTAACAAGTTAGCATCGTTGCTAACAGTCACTTTACTTCAAGTTCAGCTGCTCAGCGATGACATCAACAGAGAGGTGGAGTCTCCACATCCCCTGTCCCTCCTCATCCCCAATCAGAGAGTCCGAGGAGGGTGGATCATCTGAAACTCCACCTGGATACAGAACCGAGCTGAGGGAGCTGATTGGCTGCAGCCTTGTCTCTGGAGGGAGATTGTATCCAATTGCATGTGTGTATGTCAGTCCTCAGGTCAGCTGTTCAGGTATCAAAAACAAAAACAAAAACAAAAAAAACCCTGGAAAGGGACAGAAGAGAGGAAACATTATTTTCTTTGTTATTTGCATGTTTTTCTTAAAGCTGCACTAAACAAAATTTTCATGTTAAATCTATTTCATTAAATAATGAAGTTTGGATCTAATTGAGACACCATCAATCCACCTGAACTGCACAGGGAATCATCACACATGAACTGACAAATCACAACTGGTAAACATCAAAGACCTGTGTGCAGTCTACTGAGTTCACATGGACAGTTCACCCAAAAATTAAAATGTTGTCATTATCATAAATCATCATTATCATACATCTTATCAAGCAGGACGTAGATGCACAAGGCTTAGGTGCGCATTAACATGTTTAGCTATCAAAGGCTATAGTGAAGATCAATGTAATACCAAACAAGTTCACACAGTACTGATTAAGCCTGTTAGCAAATGATAAAACTCCCTGTACTTTGCATCATTGTGACATTGCAAAGCTGCTGTCTGCAGTGACATTCCTGCACTGGTGCAGTTGAACTTTATTGATTTGTTTTACCTCAACAGTCCTCACAGCTTGTACTGGATCTGTATAATCGAAATTATAGCATGACTAATTACCTTGTCTAACAATTCAGTGTCTCCCTCGAAGGCTTTTTTCTGCTGTTTTTCTTTGCACATTAAGACTGAAAGCGACCCAAAAGTGTACTGTTCAAGCAGCATTTAATTTATTGCCACAAGAGGGAGACAACTCATACAGAACTGGGAAGTTCCATACTGAAGGTTTAACCTGTCTTGTAGTTGCACTGCATTCTGGTCTACTGAGGCTGCAGCATTGCATTCTGGTCTACATTCTGCGCTTGTGTGGAGAAATGTCTCTCTGACCTCTTCTACAATAGATTTCTCTCTGTATGACTGTTGAACGTAGGTGCAAAATCGCAGCTCTAGAAAGAAGCCCTTGCTCTTTAAATGTCACTCCACCACATGCTGACGCATGTTGTCTTAAACACACTACAGTGATAATTTAATTCAACTCCGCCAGTTGCTGATCACTCACTTTATCCTATCCGGCTCCAACGCTACGTTTGAGACTCCACCCCCGGCTGGGTGCTCTGGTCCTGCCCCCTTTCCTTGATTGACAGGTACATCTCCTCCTCCGGGTCGTAGTAGTAGAACTTTCTCAGATAGATGATCAGAGGCCTGGAGAGAGAGAGATATATAGAAAAAGAAAGAAAGAGAGATAGAGATAAGTGTGTGTAGTGTGTTTAGGCATTTATGTCTGTGTCTGTATATCTGTGTGTGTGTGTGTGTGTGTGTGTGTGGTAGGGGGAGTCGTATTAAAACTGGGCTTTTGCCTGCTTGTGCTTTCTGAAGGACATGGAGGGGATACTGCAGTGTTTTGTTTCTGTGTTTTGGCAGCGAGAGATTCGCCTCCCACTCCTCAAGTCAACATGACAACCATGACTGCTGCGGCAGTCGCACAGACAGGCTGCACGCCAAGTTGCATGATAACCTAAAAGGGGCTAGGATCAAAGTGAAAGCACGCCGCCATGTACTGGAAAAAGGACACGGTCGGAAAAAAAAAGATTCAATGTTGGGAAATAAATAACAAACAACAAAGCAGATTCCAACTCCTGCACTCTTCTTCTCTGATGCTCATACCAGTTAAGTCCAGTCGAGTGCTTCTGGAAAAACGCTTCAATTGCTTTTACCCCCCTCATTTTTAAAATCTTTTTTGGCTAGGCTTTCCATGTCCTTCTACCCATAATCCCTTGCATTTTGGGTTTGTTTCCTGTAGTTTGGTCGGATTACACTCTCGCTCATAATGATTTGCACTGTGGAAAAATAAAATAAATCAAAAAAATAAATCAAAGGAAACAGTTGAGATTGACTAAACTGCCCCAAACATGCTTGGTGTGAATGAATCTTAAGACACAGAAATCCTGAAGCTCAAATGTTTATTGCGCTACAGTTTTTTTTTTTTTATTGTAGACCACTGCTGAAACAAAGCAAAGCAAAGGTGTGTGTGTGTGTGTGTGTGTGTGTGTGTGTGTGTGTGTGTACGTACGTGGGCAGGGGCAGCTCCTGGATGTGGTCGATGCGGACCAGCTGTCTGATGCAGAAGCGACAGAGGTGCTGCAGCGACTTGACGCTACTGAACCTGGACACTGGGTACAGGAGCTGGACCGGGGTTGGGGGCAGACCTGGAGCAG
>OMKZ01002564.1:0-15350 GCA_900302535.1 Neoniphon sammara | reverse complement strand
ATCTAAACTAAGATAGCACAATCTGTGAAGTGACTGAGCCTCTCTCCATGATCAATAGAAGCTAATTTTATCCATAGGATAAAGAAAACAGATACGTCTTGAGTTTGGTTTTGAACGTAGCAAGGGAGTCGCCTCCTTGATTTCTGCAGGTAAACCATTCCAAAGGAAGGGGGATTGATAGGAAAAAGGCATGGTAGCCGGCCAACTCTTGGAACAACTAATAAACCAGCACCTTGAGAGCGAAGGGCACGGGAAGGACTGTAGTTTGAGATTAAATCAGTTTAATAAGCCGGTGTGAGGCTATCTTATATTGAGGAATCTTATATGTTAAGAGCACCTTAAAATCTGCCCTGGCATGGATAGGGAGCCAATGAAGGGATGACAGGACAGGCGTAATGTGGTCAAATTTCCTTGTTCTGGTCAGGATTCTGGCAGCAGCATTCTGGACAAGCTGGAGACTTTTAGTACTAGAAGCGGGTAGACCAGAGTACAGAGCATTACAGTAATCAAGATGAGATGTGACAAATGCATGGACAATAGTTTCTGCATCTGCCATTGTTAACATGGGACGAATTTTGGTGATACTATGGAGGTGAAAAAAATGCGATTTTGGTTACATTTTTTATATGAGAGTCAGAGAGAGATTGGAGTCAAAAGTCAGGGGGGTTTGTAGCTGTCTTTGAATGGGGTGTACCAGTGATCCAGGGTCTGCTCTTCCCTGGTGGGAAAAGTGATGTGCTGGTAATAAGTTGGGAGAACTTTCTTCATGTTCATCTTCTGAGTCTTTCATTATGTCTTGCCTATATACAGAGAAACCCGCCGGCGTGATGGCGCAGTCGGGCACGGTGGGCTCCAGCCACGTCTCAGTGAAAGCCAGAACACAGCAGCTTCTAATGTCCCATTGGTGTTAAATCTGTGCGCGCAGCTCATCTAGCTTGTTGTCCAGGGACTGAACGTTAGCTAGCAGAATGCTTGGCAGAGCGGGTTTGTTGTTTCTCTGTCCGGTTCTGCACAGAGCCCCGGCACGCTTCCCTCTCTTTGTTTTCCTCCTCCAACATGCAAGTAAACAAAAGACCCAGGGGAGTACGTCTTCCGCGGTGTCAAAAGTCAGCTTACAGTCCGAATTGGCTGACAATTGTAGCTCCAAAAGTGGGTGTCGACCATACTGAATGTGTGATAGCACCGAGTGTGCAAAAAGGACCAGATTCGCTGAGTTGACCCGGAGCTCTCATCAGTGCCGCCATCTCATGGCGCACTGGAAGCGGAAGTCTTTGTGGAATAGAAAGAGGCACACATTTTTATGATTTCTGAGTCATAAATGTGCACCTGATGGAATGAAATCTAAATTAAAAATCCTGGCTAGTGATCTCTTGAAAGCAAAGTTTGCAAAAGCTACACTAGTGATGTGCTAAACTTGAATATCCACATGTGCATCCATGTGGATGTAACCACCACATCAACTATACCACAGGGTAAATTCGTAGCACAGCATTCCTGAACAAATACACGTTTGTTATCTGAATTACTGCTAAGTAATATAGTGGAAGTCGACACCCTTCTTGTGTGGCATAGTTTTATTTATATGTTCTTCCTATGAAGTGCCCATAACAACCCTGTTAATTATGATAATATGAGATAGTGTTTGGAAAAACATCTCGGCTTGTAAATCCTTGGGAGTTAAAAGTGTGGTGAGTGAGCTTTAAGCTCTAAAGCATCTGAGCGTTGCAGCAGGAGTCCAGATCGAGAAGCAGTGGGAGGAGAGGGGAGGCCACGAGAAGGATCTGAGGGGAGGGTAGAGCGTGAGACAGAGTGGAGGTTAAAGCAGCAAGAAGCCGACCTCACTTGTCTTGACAGGCTGACTAGAAACGAGGGGAAGCAGGCCTCTCCCTTAAAGTTCCACTCTGGTATTTGTGGAATCTGCTTTGGAACAAATAGGCCACTTCCTGACCCTTTTCCCTGGAGATGCTGTCATGGAGGAAGAGGGGAATGAGTTTAAAACTGAAGGAGTCATTGGGAGAAATGGGTTTTCATCCCATCTAACTGTAAAGTCACTTGGCTGTATGTTTGAGTTGAGATAAGAGCTGCAACAACTGAAATCTGGGCCTACATGAAGGCAGTAGAAGTGAAGTTTGTTCCCTAATGAGATGACAACCAGGAAGGATATTTAAAACCTGTGAGGTTTCACGTATCCGTCAGCACACACACTGACAAACATGTAGATGCTTTAGGCATCAAGGATTTGCCTGCTATGGTAAAGGAGAGTCAAGTTTTGTTTCCCTGTCGTTGGACATCTAAGGTTTCATGCTGGCCCAAGTGTGCCATCGAGCTGCTTCAGGCATACCAGACAAGCTTTGTAGTAATATTCCACTGCGGATCTAGGAACAGTTAGACCCCTAGTCAAAGCGGCCCCCTCTGCCATCTTTTATTGTGTCTCTGATTGTTTACCACCATCCTGTGTTGACGTTGATATCCTCTTCCTCTTCCTTTGTACCTCCTGGTTTCTCACTCATGGAGATTCCAATCAGAGAAGGGAAGTGAAGAGAAGAGAGGGGAGGAAAGGGACTAGAAAAACTGGGAAACGTTTGCCCTCATGGCCCAAGGCTCATTACAGAATTCACATCTTGTCCGGATGTGCCACTATCTGCATCTTTATTAATTTAATACAGACACACACACACACACACACACACACACACACGCACTTTGTCTTCATTCTGACTTCCTAGCTGAAACGTCAGAGTACACAATCCGTTATATTTGCTCATTATTTTGACACTGAATAAACCTAGGGGTGTAGTAAATTCAAGACCAAGACCAATAACAACAGTGTACGTTGCTGTCCAAATCTAAAAATAGTGTTTAATTTCTTAGCAAATGTAAATAGCAATATCAGCAATGTCTAGCTCAAGTTCTAAGAGAGGTACTACTCTCTGTATTAAGGGATTTAGAGAAATATGGTTAATGTAGCTTGAGTTTTGCTGAACAAACTGATCACTGGGCCATGTAAACCCTCACTCTGATTTCTGAACAACTTTTTACATGTAAGTATGTGCAGGAAAAGAGATCAGATGGGGAAATTGACACTATAAACACCGTACAATGTTTGGGAGAATAAAAACTTCACTGTCGGTTTTGCATGGTTGTTGAGGAATGTTTGATAATTTTATGGCGATGTTTCCACTGATGAAAATACAAGGAAATATTAAGGAAACAGCCTGCTCATTAGTCCAACTGCAGAGTGCTAGAAAATCTGATTACTGACGAAGTGTAAATCGGGGTTTTTGAGTAATCAGAGTAAGGCAGCACATGTTAACTGTTACCTGACTTCCGGCCTCAACCTGGTTACTCACAGTAATCTGGTTTCTTGTATGCATGTAAACATAAGGTCAAAATTGCTGCCCAAAGATGCCATGATTAAAAAGACATGGCTCTGACAAGTTTTTAAACCAGCAAGTTTTTCAGGTTATTTTCTGGGGAAGACTGTTTCTTCCTGTAAATGTCAGATTATTGGTACTAAATGTGGAAACATTCAGCTCAGACACAGTGAAATAACAGGAAAATAGGAACTTTGACTAAACTATTTTGAGACATGATGTTTACTGTGATGAGTTATCTAGTTTGGACAATTTTCAAATGTGGAGCTGTTTATCATAATCTACAAGAATGAATGACAGCAGATGGTTTCCTCTGAAGGTAGGAACATGAGCCCTGATACCTCTGACTACAGAGGTGGTGTGCAGCCACCCCCATAAATAATGGAAAGGCAAAAGGCAACCTAAACCTTTCACACAAACATGAAAAAAACAGCATTGATATCAGCATTGATAAAGATTCACAGTATCTACAGGAACCCTTACTGAACCCGTCAACACCAAACCAGTTAAGGATAGGATTTTGACTAATCCATACATTTAAATTTGAGGACTAGAGGAACCAGGAATATGCACCAGGTGGAGAAAAATGTGTTGAAAACTTTTTTGATAGGCAGGAAAAAGTCAAGTGGACAACCAAGATGAGATTTCATGCTCAAATCTGCATACCAGTTTAAGCCTGCTGACATGTTTGTCATTCAATTTTGTGCTTCTAAATGCCATTGATTTACCCAGAGTGCCATAGTTAAAAATCTTAGTGCAGCATTCGATTGGATTCTTGTTTGACTTACACATCAAAGACATCATTAAGATAGCATTTTCCCATCGTTGAAATATTAAAAAAAAACAAAAAACCTGTCCTTTCTAAATATAGCTGATGCTTGTACACCCTTGTGCTTTAGTCCCATAGGGACTCAATCACTTCAGCTTGTGCAAAGCGTTGTTTCTAGAATATTAACTACAGCTAAAAAACTTTCAATTCAAGCCAGATACTACTTTTAAAGTGCTTTTGCTATCTTCTAAATCCTTACATGGACACGTGCCGTCACATGTATCAGACCTCCTTGTTCGTGCCCTCCAAAGAAAAAATTGGCAGGCAGCAGAGTGTTTCCCTGCCAAGTTCCTTATCTTTAGAACCAACTTCCTCCTGTGAGTAGGGAAGCCAATTCTCTGGAAATCTTCAAATCAAGACTTAACACCTGTCTGTTCTCAATGCAGTTCCACCGAATGTCGCCTCTCCAGTTTGGGACTGTCTTCTCTTACCTTAGCTTAGACAGCATTACCATGCAAACTGACCAATGCAAACGCAGTCTAAGAATGTATCTTGGCCTGACCGCATCATTTCACTGCCTGCTGTCAGTGCATGGCGAAAACGTATGTTAAAATTGAAGCTTAAATGAACCTCAATACTGCGTGAGGTGTATTTATTTCTGTATGTATATGTGGTATGAAATCACATATCTCCTGGATGCAGCTGGTGAGTCACACACATTAAGCAAGCACACCCACCCTTCCCTACCACACGCACTCAGTCCAGCCTGATCTCTGTTAACAAAACCCCCTCAGTGCTCAAACGGTGTAATTCCAACTAACTTAAGTATCTGGAAATAGAAACAGTTTCCTAAAAAGGTTGGAATGTCTTTGTCTCCAGGCAACGCTCCACTGAATTTTACGCCACTCTCTTCATGATCTCCAGGATATGTAGTGATTGTGGTTGCAGTGAAATATTAAATCTGGATTCTTGTGATTTTTACTGCATCCGCAATACTGAAATATTGTAGTACAGCAATTTTTGTTTTGCCTTGAGCATGCATGCCTTGGGCCTTAATGCAGCCCTTATTGAATGTCCACTATTTATGCAACCTTAGCTGGGTTAGACCCACTGAGATTTTGTCTTTTTCAATTGAGACCTGGAAAAAAAGGAACATCAAAATGAAGAGAAAAGCTGCTGACAACTGTACAGCAATGTTGTAAGGCAGAATAAAGCAAAATAAAATCAACATACAATGGAAATCATGTCAGAGAGGAGAAGTCTTACTAAGCGCTCCAAAGTCCACAAGACCAGTGTCAAATCAGCTGGTCAAAAACCTATTTAAAATCTTTGCTAAACAAAGCAAAGACTGCTTCTTATTGAGTTTGTAACAAGATCCTTCATTTTTCTGTCTAAACTCACCAGTCCCTCCAACACTGAAACATTTTACAGTGAGTTTCATTTGCCTCTGTTTTGTTTAGGGCGTTTGCATTGTAAATCAGTGGTATGAGATTTGTTCATGGTGGTTCAGATGACGGAAAAGCCTCGTTTATCCCACAGTGTTTCCTTAATTTCATAGTGTAAGTGTTCAGAGACCAGTCAGGCCATGACAGACACCGCTCGAGATAGGAATGTGATAGGACTGGGAGTGAGTAATGGGGTGAGTCACAGTGTAAGTTGGTGGCAGTCTCACACACACACACACACACGCACACACACCTAAAGAAATACTTAACTCCACATAGTTTCTGAATTGAACTTTGTGACTAACCTTCAAACGACTGGTAAACTAAAAGAATGTACCTGCCAAGAATCATTTTTACTGGCCAGATGAACTTTTCATGAGAAATATGTAACCCTACCAGTTTTCAGTGCAAATTCATGTGAAAAATCGGTACTGTGCTGTTATTAGATTTAAAACGTGCTCACTCACTTATACATTGGATCAAGTCCTTGACTCACCATGTATAAATAATTTTAGCCAGTCCATCCAGGGAATTTAGATGCTACTGCTTCAGCAGTGTAGTCTGGGACTGAGGAAGTACTGAGCTGCTCTAGCTGGCGGCGACTTTCTTTGCACAATACACAGTAGATCCCATTTGTCTGTAGATTTGCCGCCCTCACACCCCCTGCCCCCCTTTGCCATGCTTCTTAATTGCAGTGAGTGCTTCTGCTTAATCAGATTTTCTTGTGTGTCACACTGTTTTTGATTCCACAAGCAAAACTAATTAGCTACGTCCTTGTTAGCTGGTAAGAGCTAGGGAGTTTGGACTTAGCTATATAGTTATAGCATACATTATGCATTCAGTCCCTTCTTAAAGAACTGCAGCTTAATTAAAAGAGTTAACAGTATCTTTCTATGTGAATTTGTGGTAATGTCGCCCTTTGTTTGAAAGCTTGCTACTGTAGCAACTACCTTTTGGGTTTGGTTTCCCTATGTTGCTTTGCCATTGCTTCCCATTAATGTGATTGAATGAGTAAAAATTTTTTTTTTTAAAAAACCTTTGCAACAGTGGTGAAACTTCCTGCAGAGGGCTATATGATTGCACCTGTCCATCCGTTCATCCAGCTGTCTGCAGTAGGGTTGGGCCAATGTAAAAATTTTCAGACCGGTTTGATATCAAGCTAAAATACCTGACTGGACCGATAATACTGAAATTCTCACGTGACGTAGCCACTCCTGAGTGGGACATAATGAGAGCCCATGAATGAGTGAGAATGTAGTGGCACCACAGTCTGAACAACTGAGTGAAGTCAGACTTGTGGAAACATTTTGGCTTTAAAACAGATGATGAAACAGATCAGCTGGACAGAAACGATAACAGTTGAAAGCCCTTTCCTTGCGAGCTAACTGTCGAATATGTGCCCACTTGTTGGAGTAATTGCGGTTGTTGTAGCTTCGTTATCTATCTGCTGTCTTCTTACCTTCCTGTGGGACTGTGGGTCATGTTACTTATTACTAATGCAATACAAGTTGGATTTAGCGCCTTTGGCACAGATTACTAATGAAGGCTACTTTTTAATTTGCCAGAACGTCTCATAATGACAAATGCTGGTCCCGTTGGTTCACATAAAATCAAACCAGGTTAAGCACGTACACCGGACAGAACCGGCTAATCTGGAAACAGGCCAAACTCTAGTCCGCAGGATAACTAAAAAAGTACCGGACGGATTTGCAAGAAACTTGGTCTGAAGGTTGTTCGTGGATGAAGAAGTGGCAAACTCTTTGGACCAGCCGGCCATGGCATTGGGTGTGGCTTAGCACAAATAGGCCGTAGTTTCCATAGTCATCCATGTAATATCATGAAACCTGGCAGGAGGTTGATCATGGATAAAGGGAGCACTGACCAACTTTCCCTGCTGATTGGCTGAAAGGGCTGTGTCCAATGACAGCAGCATTGCTGAAAGGAGGCAGGGCTTAACACAATCAGGGCTTTCACTTCCAGCTGTGACCTTGGTGTATGTCTGCGGTCTTTGGTCAGGAATAAGGCATTCAAATGTTAGTCAGTGTGTAACTGATTATTTCACTTAAGACAAATTTGACTTACATTTGGTGCTTGGCAGATTGAGATTCCAGACCTTGCCTCCACAATCTAGGAACTCTTGATACCCATCAGCCATGCATCAATGTCTACTGTGCTATTTATAAGAAGATCAGAGCCTGATGTTTGATGTGCCACCCAAGCTCAGTCCTTTTTTCCCTTAATCCTTCTCTCCACTCATTCACTTCCCACTTACTCCATAACCTCCCATAACTAAGTAGCCACATTTCAGTCTTCTACCAGATGTTCCAGTCAGGCTTATCTGGCTGTCGTGCTGGGAGGGTAATCCCTGTGCCTTTCCGCAGAGAGGGATTAGGCCTCGCTGGCACCATGAGAGGGAGTGGGGTTAAATGAACTGGAGGATACACTGAGATAAACACAGACTGTGCTGATACTGACAAAAGTAGGTGAAGAGGCAAAATTCATTCTCCAGTACAGTAGGGGTTTATTTCATATATTACTTATTTTAAAAATCAATGATCAGTCAGTTAATGTCCATCTTGGATAGGATGACATTTGTTTGATTACAGATCTATTGCATTTGCACTCAAATATATATTATTTTCATCCAGGAATACATTGTTTTAGTGTCCCATAATGGTCCAATCCTGTTTCAGAGGCTTTCTCACCCTGAAAACAATAAACATTTGGATGAAACACTACATACATTTCTTTGGCAAAGGCCATCTATTGCAAACTTGTGGAAACTTATTAGCAAAAATGTCATTACCAAAATTATCAAAAGCTTATATTCTATGAGTCAAGCCCTAACGGTGATGACTTAGACCTAATTGCTGCTGGCAGCAGATTGTTATCCTAGATCTGTCCACGCTGCTCAGCAATGTGCTGATTTATGCACCAGGCCTTGATGAAAATCTGTTCTGGGGTCAGTTTTAAGGTAATGATTGACAGCACTCCAGAATGAAGTGGTGACAAGGGCAAATTACTGTACACTAAGCAGTCATCATTAGTGTTTCAGTCCATTAGTGATATCTGCACAGTAGCAGCCTTCTAAATAAGGCACTCTTGATAGCTGTCTTCTACAGCCAGAATGTCAGTGGTTAATCTTTTGAATTTGGTGAAATTCAGATATTAACAACATGTTTATAGTAATTCCTGGTTGTTTTGTTGGTTGTTTTGGTTGGCATTATACTTAGAGTTCACGTCGCTGCTTGCTCCCCAATGTATAGTCCTTGAACTCCTTCTACCCTTTACACTGGGCTCATAAACCGGTTACTCTTCACATCTGAAATTAGTCCTCACTGCATTTCATTTCTGCATCACTTTTAATTTGACTCGCATAATTGCGCATTGTCAGTGTGTGAGCTGTCAGAACCCTGAGTTGTAATCTTCAGTGGTGTCACAACTCATAAATAAAATGTCTGGACGAGGACAGATATTCTTAAACTGTCTTTTTCTAGGTAGATGAGGCTTTCCTAAAACAAACGCCGTTGCTTCTGTGGTGAGGACTTTGGTCTGTTTTTAGTGCCCATATGTGGATACTGTAGTAAGCACAGCATTGTCCATTTGTCCATCTTCTCATGATACCATTTATTTTTTGCAGTCAACTGCATCCTTCCTATTCTGAGAGAGTGAATACTGTAGCTAACACTGCCTGCTGGCCCACGGGAATAGACTCTGTTGGCACTGCTACACATGATAGCCAGGTTAGCTCTGCTGATACAGAGGGCATCAGAGGAAGAACGATGAATTTCATTAACCTATTTCCGGTGTCACAAACCCTGGAGCTCAGATTTTGTGCCACTTGGCCCATGCATCTGAGCTTTTCTTCAGGCAATATGTGACCTAATCTTCTTTTGTTTCTGTCCACGCTCTGTTCATACCATAAGAGAAGAAGCAGAAGAACAGGATCACATCTTGTTGCTCCAACTTAGACGCAGTCATGTGTTTGCCGCGTTGGAACAACTACATTCAAAATCTTTTGTATTTATGAATTGAAAGTCAACCATTAACTAAGTTGCGCAGATACTGCACACTATAAATAGTGGAAATAAGTACTGATGATTGTGTTTCTGTGAATATAACTGATAATTTTTGCTTTTATAACCTTGGACTGCCAACACCATCGGAATTCCTGTAGTGTTAGCTGCCTGTATTGACAGTGCTGTAATTTATGATGCAAGAGGGACATATTGGATTGGAGCTTGCAAAAATTCCCACACATCCTACTTGTCATTAGCACTGTGAGTTTGAGAGGAGCAGTTTTTTCCCAGTTGGCATCTTGTATTATAGGTCATTTTGATATGATGTGAATTTGGCATAAAGCTTTGACATGTGACCTGTTTTTTGATTGGCATAAGTCCGTTAAGGTGACCAAATGAAGTGTCCATTTTGAAGAACTATCACAGATCCCTTGTCTCTCGGTCATTCATGTAACGCTGTGCTACACACTTTTGATTGATGTAATCTGTGAATGATTAAATAAGTAAGCTCATTTCAAAGGGTCCAGTCCACTCAATGACAGGTGCTATTCAGTTCTTAATCACCTGCACACTAAACTACCACAGTGTTTCCCACAGGATAACAATGAGACTGTGGGGGGGTGGAACTCCAAAAAGTAGAAAAATCACCTTGTGGCAGGCGATGTTTTATTTGTGACAGGCTGCCACAAATAGGAGTGAGAGATTCTTTGCTGAAGCAACAGCACACAACACAACATTAGAGATCTTTACTGTTATTATGAGAAGTGTAAAAAATGCTTCGGTTCATTATGAAACTGTGGCGGGACAAATTAGACTGTGGCGGGCTACCATAGTCTAGGTAATTAATGGGAAACACTGAACCACCGGGTGACATATTTGGTACTGCTGAGTTCAGAGCTGGACACAATGAGTGGGTTTACATACATTTTAATAAGTTTGACTTTAGCTCGACTAAAACAATAAATCGACTTTTTCAAACATCGTATAAACATTTTAGTCAGACTGAAATAGCCCCAAGTTGATTTTTTTCAGAGTTGGACTAACATACCTAGATAATGCGTTCGATTTACTATAGCATGTGAACGCTTCAATTGCCCAACAATCGGCTGAGACGTTCTGCGCAATGTTCCGAAGGTTAGAGGTTACGTGCCACAGGTTTTATGCCAAGAAACTTAGAAATTTATTTCTTTATACATTCCTTGTGTGATACCTGGAAGTTGAACACAAAGCCAAGGCGCTATCATGGGGATTACTAAGGCTAATAAAACAATGTGTGTTTTTTGGACAGATGAGGAGATGGACTTCATGTTGTTGCAGCTAAAGGAGTTGGACATCCTTAAATACATGGATGGACAAAAAACAGGGAACGGCAAACTTTTTGGGTCTCTTTTTATGGTTTTCTTTTTATTAACGGGAACCAAAGTCTCTGTCAGATGCTAACAGGCTACTTCCGTCAATAAATGGTTTCTTTGACTGAGTCATGTAAACTGGGACGACATAGACCAATTAAATCTTATCTTTGGCCTAATCGAGCTATAACTTTAGTCTGATTGCAACTGTGCATGTAAACCTACTGAGTGTTTACTGTTGCGCTGTTTAACAGTGGAGATGAATATGACCTTGCTGGTTGTTGGCATATTGTTCATGCAGGCAGTTCACTGTTGCACCGCTGTGTTGCTGTATATAGCAGCTTAGGAGTTACCAGCATGGTGAGTTTATTGCTGCTGCAGCTTTGCTCGGTCACTGCTGTCCTCTTCCTTTTGCTAACTGAATTATTTACAGAGATGCTGCAGGCCAAATGAATAATGGAGAGGCCGGTGAAGGAAAGATGTGTCAGAGAGTACAGGGTTAAGGAAGAAGGAAGGGTTAGAGATATGAGCAGATGCACTCAGAGATATTAGAAAGAGTAACTTGGTGTCAGTGTCATAGGGAAAAATAATGAAGAATGGTTATATTTTTACATGAATAGGAAAGTAATCTATCAATATCATGTAATGAGCCATATGTTAAAGGTCCTGTATTTGGCATTTTAAACATCAACATAACATTGTCAAATTGATTGTGACATCTTGCTTTAAGAGACGATGGTGAAGACTGTGATGAAGACAATAGTTAACCTCCATTAGTACTAAGTCATCTGTTTCTCAAAATTAAGACCTCATTTCCCCTAAATCCCATTGTTTCCTGCGTAGCCTGTACTTTCAAGACTCAAATTAGCTTTGCCACAGACGTGATGATGTTGCGGTCAGGGTCGTTAAAAGTCATAATGTTTCTTGCTACATATAGCACCTTTATGGCATTACTTTGTGGCAGAGGGAGCGAGAAAGAGGCCAGTGCTGCGGTAACACAGCACCAGTGTCACTGGTCACCCTGTGACTGAGGCAGTGACCGCAGTGAGCACTGATCACTGCTGACTGAAAACCACACAGTCAGCTTTCTCCCTCCCTTCCCTATTGAGCACGGTGACACAGCAGATATAGCAAAAGCGGTGCCTTTACCACAGCAGCAGGTGACTGGCGAGCTGTTTCCATGGTAACACACCTCTCTCATGACTACCCGCAAAGTCAATTGGGGAACAAACTGTCAGTCAGAGCTCTGAAGGGGAGGGTATGCGGATTGATAGTCACAGCTTGATATTAAGAGGTCTTTTAATGTTTGATCAATATATAAGCTTTTTTTTTTTTTAATGGGATCTGGTCCAGTCACTGAGGTGATGCAGTTTGATTGATTACATATTTATTGTAGAATTGATCAGTGCTACACCTATTTGAGGGCTGAACTGATTCCAATCAGACATTTTCACGACTCAGGTGAGCACTAATATGCTGTATTATTGATCATCAAAGGTTTCATCGGAAAGTTTGTGCCCCAAAATGTTGCTTCAGAGGCTTTTCCATCCTGACAAGAATAAAATTCTAAGCGAAACTGAATTCTGTTTGGGATTTTTCTGGAAAATTTAGGCTAACTTGGCAGGTCAGAGCCACTACTCACGGATGGTAAAATGACAAACATAAGGAGTATTCCATTTCCCAGTCTGGTATTGCTTAACAAAGCGCATGCAAGTTTCCCAAAACTGAACTGTTAGTGTTGTGGGCTGCACTCCCTTTTTAGAAAGTCCCTCTGATAATCAGTGGAATCAAGCCATTTTAGATATCTCAGCTACTTCCCCGTGTCAGTGATGTCAAATAAACCCAGATTTCAATGAATGATCTAGTTGGTCACCAGTATGCATAGTTAATGAGGTTAATGAGGTGGCTTAGCATAGGGCCCTTAAAGCTTTGCCTTTGTAATTGTAGTGTAATCATACTTTTCTGGAAGGACCATCACCTCAGGCCATCCAGACCTTAGGAAGAGGAAGTGAGACCCACCCACACACACACACCATCACCGCCCCTCACACACACACACACACACACACACACACACACACACACACACACACATACATCGTTGTACTTCTATCCTTGTGAGGACACTACATTGACTTCCATTCATTCTTTGTGTGTCTCTACAGTCTTTTTCTAATCCTAACCGTAACCAATACATCCCTAACCCAAACCTTTACCCTAACCTTAACCTATCCCTAACTCTAACCTTAACTCTAACCTTAACCAATAAGTCACAATTTGCCTTTGTTGTTGTGAGGACCGGTCAAAATGTCCTCACTTCCCAAAAATGTCCCCACTCTGTGGTTAAAAACAGCATTCTGGTCCTCACAAGGATAAAAGTACAAGAAAACACCCACACACACCCACACACTCATACAAACAGTATGGTTGCAGGAGGTCTGATGCTTCCACTTCCTGTCTCCTGAGCCGGTCCAAGCAGTTCAGCTCAACCATTGCAACTTCAAAGGTAGGAGGGGCGGAGGGTACAGGAACTCAACATTTTGCATTCCGCTTGGTGTATTTGGAAGGATGTTGTTTTACTAGTTAGGAGTCTTACTCTTATTTAGGAGGAAATTACTGTACAGTTGCAGAGAAGGAGTAAGCATACATTTTCACCTCCCATAACTTCTCTATCACAGTTCAGCAGTGTTGAGTCTCATTCAGCAAAAATGTTGTTTACCAAGTTTGGTTTTGGGGTATTTCACATTAAATGCTGTCATAGCTAACATGAGTGCAATATTGGGCCTGACTGATAAGGACTTTTGAAGGTCACTACAGATGCTTTTGGATTGACAATAACTATCAAATCTTTTGTGCCAATATTGTCTTATCCTCATACCAACAAAAGCCCCAAAATTAAGTGTTCAGGATTTCCCTCAGAACTTTATTCTTGCCATGGTGAGAACGCTTCAGAAGCAGTACATCATGGGACACCAAAACTGCATACATCTGTGTAATCTGGTCAAAATGTCTCATTAGAATCATTCAATTTAATGACTTCTCAGATAAGTCTGTGGAAGACAATGGGTGTAGTATTGCTGTTCAGTTGCCTGTGCCAACCCAGGCAACTGAACAGGGCCAACCCAAATTGACCATGTATGCGAAACATTGCATTAACTTTTTTGAAGATGTATTAAATGGCTATTAAATGTTGGCACTGAGATTAAATACAGACAGTGAACTAGAGAGTGAAATGGAGATGCTTTCTCTGCAACAAAATCACTCCTTTAGACTAATTGCACAGTCACACAGTCGGAGCGGTGTGTGGAAAGATTTGACTAGTTCAGCTGGCGAGCCTGTTCACCCTTGAGAGTCTGAAGCCACTGCAGTGCTGAGTTTTCCCCTTTTGTTCATATGAACCTGCTGATATTAATTTGTGCAGACATGATTGCAGCTTAATATGCCTGTCACACACAACTCAGTCACTCGCTCAAATACTAGAACACTCTGAGCTGAAAGGCCACACATTCGCACATGTCCATTCGGCTTATCTGCGGCACTGCTGTGAACACTGTGAACAAACAGAGCAGTGAATGGCCATGTGGGTTATGTCCTCTCCCTCACGTGACTTAAGGCCTGGAGCCTCTGTCGACCAGGAAAAACAGACTGCATACTGGGCTCATTATTCACTGTTGCAACTGATAATGTCATAACTACCGGATAGTGGAGTAACATGTCAGATGTTTTAAAATATCCCTCTAGATGGGTTGAATATGTAATCACACCTGTTATTTATTAAACGTTGCTGGATAACATCACTTATCACACGATGAGGTGGCTAAGTGATTTAATAATAATCTGTAATATAATAACTTGAGTTCAGTAGTATTATTGCATCATCAGTTAAAAGTACTGAAGTATTTTTTTTGTTTTTGACCCATTTTGCTATACTTCTGTTATCAGTTGGTATTCAGCCTTATTGGATTGTTTGATTGAGCATTTTAAATGAAACCTGACAAGCCTG
Organism: Neoniphon sammara; assembly: GCA_900302535.1. Taxonomy (NCBI): domain Eukaryota; kingdom Metazoa; phylum Chordata; class Actinopteri; order Holocentriformes; family Holocentridae; genus Neoniphon; species Neoniphon sammara. Next base: position 391 of record OMKZ01002564.1, on the reverse strand, counting down.
CATCCATTGTGGAAGTTGACATGTACAGTGCCCTGAAGGCATCCTCATGTCTGTTGGCGCTAATTTATCAGCGCTCCCCGCCCCCCCTGCAGTCAGTAATACAATCAATTCAGGCACATGCATGCATTAAGCCACTCTCATGTGTCACCGAGGTTGTTTTGTTGGTCACAGTCCAAACCTCTGAGCCTCTGATGGGCTGTTGAGGCTGCTACATCACCCTGTACCCTGTAGCCCCGCCCCCTGACCTCTGACCTAAGCATGTGAGGTCAAGGGCCAGACCTAAATCTTGGCGAGTTGTGTAAAGCGCATGTTTTCTCCTGCCCACGCATTCCACAGAGATTACTGTGGCCAGATAGAATTAGCCTGCCACAGAGAACAAGAAGTGATTGTG
>OMKZ01002563.1:5744-16815 GCA_900302535.1 Neoniphon sammara | reverse complement strand
GACGCCACTGTCTTCATCTGTTTTCCCCGCTGCCCATCACGGGTCCGTGCGCGACCCGAGGAGCAGGGGATTGAGATGCGCGGCGCGTTGAGAAAACATCCGAGATACGCTTGTCTTAACAGTGGTGCGAATCGGTAAACACTTTGACAAGAGACTTTGCTGCAATCCCGCGGGCTGATTCTCTTTCCGAAGGCGGGCCCCCCGGAGCGCGGCGGAATAGGAATACCGCTAATGGATGAGAAGGAGAGCGGGGTCAGATGAGGGGAAAAGTGCAGACATGATTGAGGTTCCTGCCCAATTAACTGGAGATTGCTTAAATGGTCGGCGGACTGAAGAGGTCATTATCCTGAAGAGCGCTGAAGAAGCCCCATTAGGGCTTTCTGTAGCCGGACTCATGACTCCTCCACTTCGGTTTTATGTTTCTCCAATAAAAAGCCACATGGCTGCCTCTGCTCCGTGGAGGATACTCGCCTATTCGTTAAGTGGAAATGTTTTACCTTCATTGAGTCTGAAGGCCATGGGCAGCGATGCATGTTTGTGTGTGTGTGTGTGTGTGTGTGAGAAAGAGAAAGAGAGAGAGAGAGAGAGGATATGCACACATGCATCCATACAGACAATCATGCATACACTCTAAGATACGGCACGTAGTAAATGCCATGGAGAAACTTTTCCCCTTAACAAGAGCCAAACGCATTATACCAAAGAACAAATCAATGTTTTCCACAAACTGAACGCTGCACACAAAACAAATTCAAGAAATATTGACTTTCACATTAGCGCTCCAAAAGAGACGGCAAACTAAACATTGTGCAAACGTTTCCCAGAGCAGCCGGTGAAACATGAATTGTGGCGTCGATGTATGCAGCTGTAAAGGGACTCGGTATATAAAGTCTGGTCTGCGTACACAACACAGCGTGTGCCGGCATGGTTTATTCATGCTCTGCTGCTCTGCATTATCATGCTTCCCTGACCATTACCATGAACATCATGACAACGTCTCCTGTCGTAGTCATGACGTCCTAACGGCAGGTTAAGCATGATGTTGAACCTGACACACACACACACACACACACACACACACACACAAACTCTGTTCCTAACTCCTGAGTCAATAAAGCCATAAAGAGCATAAATTCAGATAAAAACAAAAGATGTGCACCATATATTATTACAAATGAGACCAGTGTGTGTGTGGGTGTGTGTGTGTGTGTGTGTCTCCACCTATCCTGAAAGAGCCTTTGAATTCCTGGAGACAGTGCAATGGAGGGTAAAACCACCTAAATTGATTTTAGTCACCTTTTTTATTAGCGAGAGCGTCCTGCCTATTTATTTAAATCTACTCTGAAAAGTCAAGTCAACTCGTTTATTGACATTTGCATTAAAGCTTCACAATGTAGTTTTCCTTGAGAAAGATTTGTTTAGAATCAAAATTTCTTACCAAAACACATTATGTGTGTCTTTGAGGTCAAGAGTGAAAAAAATCTCCATCTTAACAAGTCATTTAATCTCATATTCAGTGTTGACATCTTGGCTAGTGTCAGTGGGATGAGATAATCCCACTTGTTTCTAATGCAGTTTCACTTGTTTCAGAAATTTTCTGGGACAAGTATAAATCTGTTGAACCAAGGCAGAATAAGGCAGATCAGCCCTCTGGGATCAAGAAAATGGCACTTGATCCAAGAAAATTCTGCAAGCAAGTTGCTTAGCATTGGAAACGAGTGGGATTATCTCATCCACCTGGAGGACTTTTTACCTGGTGAAATTTTTTCCACTTCTTTCACTTTCGCTTTTTCACAGGTGGAAAAAAAAAACTGCCAGACGGACAAGATAATCCCACTTGTTTCCAGTGCAATTTCACTTCTAATCTCCCTGGCAGAATATGAGATAAAATGACTTGTTAAGGTGTTGATTTTTTCAGTAACAGTCATTCCTAGCTGTTGCTCAGTCTAACTGTCTGGGTGGAAAAGATTTCTAAAAAACAAGTCATGTGCGTCTTGATGCAACTGAAATATTTCCCAAGCAGCTCTCAGCTACGATATTTTCAACATTCCATATTAACATGTCAATATTTCATAATATTTACACATGTTGTGTTCACTGCACAAATCTCTGTGTTAACAAGTCATTTAGTCTCATATTCAGTGTTAAACAAGTGAAAAAAAACCCAACAACATCTGCCACTGGGATGAGAAGTGAAACTGAAACAAGCAGGATTATTTCAAACCTCTGGTGGATGTTTTCAGCAATTTAAATTTTTTTTTCTTTTCAAATTTTAACACTGAATATAAGAGTAACACATATGTTTGTTGTCCCAAACTCAGCACCCAGTGTTGAATATAAGTGTTGAAAATGTAAAATTCTTCAGTGTGAAATTCATGGATTTTAATAAGTAGTTTTCACTCTGTTCGTCAAAGGCTGCACAAAAAAATAAAGTCTTTTCAAGATGCTAAAACATAATAACGTACCATGCATAATGTCTTATTTGTACCTGTGCTTGTTTGCCAGGTGGTGATCGCCATCAGGAGTTCATCGTTTTCCCACCTTTTTATTTCTAACTACAGCGCTGGTGGTAAAGCCCCGGCAGAGACATTGCCATATGACCTAATTATCTCTCATTAGTGGCCTCGGTAATTACCGGGCCTTTTACAGCTCCATCTCTTCTGTCTCACCTAGGAGGGTTTTTCAATTAGGCTTGCCTCACAGCTCTGCCTGCCTCGCTTTCACAGCTAAGCCATACTGTCACCTGTGTAGCCATGCATAGCCAAGCGGCCGGCAGCCAGGTACTCATAGAAAGCTCCAACAATAGATAGAAGTGCTTCTCTGCAGGGGGGGTTCACTCAGCCCATATCATTCGCCCATCAATTGGACATGACACCGAGACAGCTTGAAGAGGCATCTTCTCTCAGTAAAGGAGGGGGAAAAAAAAACGTTATGCATGCTTGAGCGAGCAGCAGATCATGAAAAATACACAAGAAACAAACTATGTATTGCAGCATGTCTTCATGTTGTGGGTAAACTGCATCCGATAGGCCAAATCTCAGACAGGATTTGAATGACAGCGTATGCCTTGATGAAAACCAGGTTCGTCAAACATAACTAGAAGGAAGGAAGGAAAAAAAAACAAAAAACGACTGAAGCAGTGGCCCGTACATCATTCAGGTCAAGACGCACTCAGATTCCTGAAGATAGAGGAGCAGAAGGAGCAGAGTAGTTGGAGGAGAAGCTTGATGTTGTCGAGGAGGAGCGGGGAATCACTCCACTCCCCCCTTATCATTTATCTCTCACTCCAACCCCGGTGCCAAATCACTCACCCTAATTAACAGGCCAGCGAGAAACACCAATCAATACTGTGGAGGGATAATTAACCCCTTGTGTTCCCAATCCTCTCTACAGAGGTGAAATTGAAATTGATTGAGATTACCTTTTGTTGGCTAATTGTGGCCCTCAGTCGGGTGAAGGAGGGTCGACTAATGGCATGTGTGCCGTTATCAGGCACCAGTAGGGATTGATGCTCGCCGGAGAAGTGCAGCACTCTGGTGTTGTAAGTGCCGCACAACGCTTTTAAGTGACACATGCCAATTGATAAATGCTTTTATTTTGAAGCGGCACAAGACAAATTCGTACTCTGGCTGCTCCAAGATGGCAGCGAGGGGCAACTCTTTGGAGAAAAAAAAAAAAAAAAAAACATGACACCACAGCCAGGTCCAATCTTGTATTCTGATTGGCTGAGAGGCCAATATGAATGCCAATATCTCCTGGTAATGGCACTCCGACTGCATTTCAGTGCATGTATCACTCTGCCTTGTTTACCTTTGATACCTGTGACTAAGCTGATCCAGAGTAACAGTTTGCCAAACTAACAGCAGCAGCAGTGACGTACAGCAATTCTGTAAACTTTTACTTTTGATTTAGTGTTGACAAAACTTTAAACTGATGACCGGCCTCCATTAAAAAGTAGCACAAACAGTTTAGTGATGTCACTGATGAGGATCTGGATGGGTAAAAGTTGTCCTCTCGTACAACATGACATCAAATGAATGTATGACTTTTCATGAACCACTGTTGCTTGATGTTGCTTAGCAACAATACCAGCAGCTGTATACAGAGCTATTTTTCTTTGCATTTTCTCAGCAGCTAATTATAAAAAAACAAGAATGAACTGATAATGAAACTGTGGTATAATCATAGTGATACAGTTGAGATTGTGCGATGCCGTGCGATATTGGCACTGATGTACTGAACTGCAGCACACTGGTCCCAATATGGCATGGCATAGCACTCTCTCTCGTGTATGATTTAATTAACTTAATTAATTGTTAATTAATTAACTACTCAGACAACCTATAACACATCAGTGTTGTAAGTTTTTTTTTTTTTTTTTTTTTTTTTTACATAAAATCCTGTGCACCTTTAAGAAGTTAACCATAAACCATATACCATAAAAGTCTGCATTTTAGTACAGGCGACCCCCTAACCTCTATCCCCTGGTAGTGTTCTTAGGGGGTGGAATTTTTTTTTCGCATAAACTCCATCTTTTCATGAGCATCACTTAGTCTGGTTTCCACAAACACATCCTCACTAATACTACAGCAGCCCACTGTCATAAATTAACTTACAATGATGTTTCTTTCCAAAATGAGTCACCTTTCATGTCAAAAAAATTGGCACCTGGCCTGACAAAAGAGCTGCCTGCACAAAAGTTATGCTGCCTATCGAACATCAGTCAAGTTAGAAGGTATCTCAACAAGTCTGCTTACAAAACAGTAAGAAAAAATATTAGCTTGTATTTCTGAAATATTGAGCAGTGAATGTCAGAAAACAGATTTTCCCCATAAAATGGATCTATGATGTTTTGAACTGAAAACCTTCAAATGTGATGCATGAGGGAAGCTGGAAGCTGCATGCAATAATAACCATGGTGTAAAGGCAGAGAAGCATTGCATCAGCCGTGGAACACTTATGTAAACAAGCTGACACTTTTCCAGTTAGCTCTGATAATAGAAGACAGCATCAACAACATTTTAAACCAGTCAAACTACAACCACAGAAAACATCTGTAAGTTCAAGCAGTGGGAACTCTCAGTATTAAATTTTTAGCATCGGTCACATAACTGGCTTTTCTCTCTGAGGGTTAGTTAGCAAAAAGAAATGTCTGATTTGAAAGGACATCAAACTTCAGGCTGGTACAGCTTTGAAACCTGCGATGATAAGCCATGACAGCTGGAAACTTGTGGACAGAAATGTCACTCACTGGCAGGACGCAGACTAAAGAGCAATGAGCGGTTGCACACTGCTGTTTACAGCTAGCCGGGATACGGTGATTTGGTTTGATGAATATGGATGTTGCCCCCTATATTAGTGCAAATTGTTAATACTTCCCCTTTGTTAGGAAAATTTTGAGGGAACGTGATGGCAGACAATGGTTTAACTAGCCGTCCTCTCCAGGTGTTGTAGTCGTTAGGACAGGAATGCTGCCTCTGAAGTGTTTGGACTAAAATGCCTTTTGGGGTCCTCAAATGTGCATTTATAAATATTTTATACCTTTATTTCACACTGCTGTGGTTTGGAAATAAGCTTTGGATCAAATCTACAAAACGGCAAACAAGTAAGCCTTTCTCGAAAATATGATTCTGCAGCTGTTGTGTTGACGCTAACTGGAACAGGCAGGAATAAAATTTGGCGCAGACTAAAACAGAAAACTCCCCTCCCTAAACAGACTTCGAACAACGGGACAACTGGTGAGAGTTAACGTCCAGTTCACGTTAACACAGCAGCGCCTAAACCCCAAAATTTCAATTTAGTATGAGTCTGATAATTGATCTGTAAACAAATGTGTTGGAGGTAAGTGTGAGTTGTGAAGAGATGGCTGTCACAGATCAATAAATCATGGTATATGGAGGAAAGTGTGTGTGGGGGGGGTTCCCTCCTGTGCATTGGGCCCATAATTCCTAGCTACGTCCCTGCATCAAACCCCAGGACGAATTGGAACAAATTGGATAGTGAATCATAAATGCCTGGCATCCACAAATACACGCACCCGGACGTATAGGGGGTAAAATATGGTGTAATACTTACCCAGACAAAACTCTAAATACTGTAGGTTGGCATTACAAAATGTTGCACATTGCTCCGAGGAGGATTCCTATCACATGTAGGGCTTGGACAGAGTTCTAATCCTCTTAAACGTATGCAGTCATTGGGCAGCATAAAACATGACAGCTGTCATCCAACATATCTGAGGCTCTCGCTGTGAAAGGTAATGGCCAGTCAGGAGAGGATTGGACAAGCTTGCTTTCAGAGTGGATTCAACCTGCCCAAACTGACATGACTGACACAAGGGGCCGGTCCTGAGTGACTGCAGCTTAGTGGGAGATGACATGACAAGCGCACACTGCTTTCTGTTGCACTCCCTCGATGCCGCAAGTGACCCACTTTCCCCCTAATTGCAATTCCCTCTTTATAACCGCAGTGCCGTGTACAAAGAAAATACCTTTAGAAGGAGGATTCGGCATGCAACTCGAATTTGCTGCAACCAAGAAGCAACGCAAGGGAAATTTGTCATTTTCCTGCAAGCTCGGTTCAAAACATCATAATATACCGTATGTGCTGCTCTATTACATTTACACCTCTTACTCCAATATTAAGAATAATAGAAGTTGTTTCTTACAACATGCCTGAGGAAAAATTAAGAAAAGGGCAAACGTGCCATATTCTGTGTCATGGCAGGGAGCCATAAAGAAAAGCAGTGAAAAATATTGCCATGCCTGCTCAGCTGAATCCAGATTTTTGAATTATAATTGTAAAACAGCTCACTCTAATTTTTACATGAACTGTGTTGTCATGGAACTATTCGTGATAGAGGTGGGTAGCACATCAGTGATTGGACACAGGAGAGGCAATATTACCATGTAAGAAGGGAGTGGATCACATCCAAAAGGGCCTCCTGGACATCATGCAATTTATATAACAGAGTGCAGTGCACAGTTTCTCGTGGGTTCTAACTGCAGAACTGGGTCTATCAACCAATTATGAAGGGCTGGTTGGGGAGAGAAAACCTCACGTACTTCCTGTTTTCCTGCTGGGCCCCACTGGCAGGGGATTCTCCACAAATGAATAATGCATCTTCTCCATTTAATTTGGAAAGCAGCCATAATGAGGCACTTTTGCACAGCATTTCCCGACTCTGGGCTCTCGCGTGCCACGAGCGCTGTGTGGCTGAATTAGAAGACGTTTAAGGGCGAGATGCCGAAGACTTAATGGACTGTGGTAAACTGGAAAAGCTGGAGACATACATAAAATTCATTTTTTAACGGGGCGCAAATTGACTGATTTTATTATCCAAATTAAATCAGAGTGGCAGCAGCCTGAAGAACAGAGAAATAGGCTGGTGAAGAGTGCAGGTTTGAATGCAAGCACTGGTGGGGAAAACCTACGCGGGGGGAGTAAATGTGTAATTCTCCTCCTTCCAAAAACAGCGACAAAGTGCCATTGAGCAAGACACTGAACGCCCTTTCTCAACGGCCAGCTCTCACTCTGAGAGTGTGTGCCCCCTTTCCCAAGCTGTTGCTGCAAATGAAAACCTATTTTTAGTCACCTCGCCTGATTAAAAGGTGCATATGTGCAGAGTTTTAGACGATTTTGTTTTTTGCCTTCATTAACATGGAAACAGAATGAGAGAGGGGATGGCACGCAATCACACGCCATATAAACATGCAGTCGTGTTTATATGGCGCACGCCTCAGCCCACTGAGCCACCTGGACGTCTCCAAAGTTCTGTGTTGCATTTTAATATCAATTAATCATTACCACAGTGATTTTGAGACATTGCCATGAACACTGTAAAAACACGCAAAATCATGGCCAATAAGACTGGCAGCCTCTACACTGCATTTCAAATTGTGTGCCACCAGGTTGAATTTGGTGTTGTCGATTGCTTTCCAGCAAAACAGATAAGTAAATAAAAATAAATACATAAATACATAAAAGGGAAGGAACACAAATGGACCTTAAAGTTTATGAACTTCGTGCAACAAGTGAGAAGTCGGTGGAAAAATGAGGTCTGGTGTTTATTCACCAGTTTCACCCTGGATTTGCCTACTGCACAATTTTGAAAGCTCAAAAGGGAGGTTAAGAGGCAAGAAGGATTAGCGGGGGAGTGTTTGTGGTTTGTGATAAAGAATATGACCCGTCACACACACCAATTCATAGCCTGGATGTAATGGAGTGACACAGAGGCCGTGTCCACATGACAATGATTTTTTTTTCTGAAAATACAACTTTCTTCCTATTTTGACCTCCTGTATTGTACTGCGATACTTAAGTATTGCAATTCTACAAGTATTGCAGTTCAATATTACGATTTATTGCGATTTTGTTTGCTTTTTTAACACTAGAACCTGGGAAAAAGTCGAATCATGCACTTAGAGACTTTATATCATGAGTCATATTTCCAAAAACAATGCACATCACGTCAGTCAGTCTTGTTGAGTTTTATTTCAGCAGCATCAATGCTATACTGCATGTAAAAGTGGTATATAAAATGTGCATGTACAATAGAACGAATAAAAAATACATATTTTTTGAAGCAAACTGCTACATTTAGCTGTTCCTGCTCATCAGTATGCTATCATGATACTTGGGTGCCGACCCTAACCCTTCGATTAAAAAAAAGAAAAAGAAATAAATAAAAGCTGGGAATTAAAGTTGCATTTTGAAAAATATCTGTATCCGTGCAGACAGGCCAGAGTCTGTCTGTTCTTTTGCTATAAAGGGGTCAGCAGTTCTCTTGATGTAAATTTGCTGAGGGGGTAGTAACTTTTTACAGCTTGCACTCAGTGCTGCAGAGTTCAACAATTAGAGGGAAGAGACAGATAATGAGTGAGATTTATATCCTGTAATAGTCCTACTGATATTATCACATTTGCTCAGAGCTGTTGAGATTATGACTAGGAATGATGCGTTTCACTGCAGAAGAGTAATCCTCCTTTCAGGCTTATAATTAAGATCTCAGAATATTTTTTTTTTTATGTGAAATATCGCAATGAGCACAGAGGCAGAAAGCATCCTGTGTGGTACGATACCTGTGAGGAAATCAAAAAGTCTGTTTGACTGTTCAGTTTGCAGTCAGGTGCTGCATGAGTGGTAGACTGTAACAAAGTGTGTGTGTGTGTGAGAGAGAGAGAGAGAGAGAGAGCATGCATGTTATCTGTCTCACTATCTTCGCTTTAAATAATGGTTTTAAGGAAAAATAAGATTGCCGTCAGTGCAGAGGCAGATGGCATCCTGTTTGCCGTATAATCCCCTCTGAGTCGCTATCGGAGCATCAGGAGCATGTGGCCTTTTTCAGTCTAGACTAGTTTATCACTTAGCTTATTCACAGATCAACAAATCAATTTGTGGGGAAAAACAACAAAAAAAAGCTAAAACGGGAGAAAGCTGAAGATATGAAAGTCCTTGTTTTCTGTTTTTTTTCATAAAGTTGTTATTTAGTTGACTGTTTCCCCACAGACAGCACTGCACTGCCTTTCACTGATAATAAGTCCACTAGCAAACCTGCAGAGGAATCGCACTGCAGAGAAAGCTTAATTAAGGCATAATTGACTTATATTTTCAATTAATTGGGTTGTTTGAAGTGGCGTGATAGTCCTCAGATTGACAAGCTATACCTTAAGAAGCCAAGTGCCTCGCGCATATTGGGTGAAACGTGGAAGAGAATGTCATTTTTTCAGCAGTGGAGGGGAAAAAAATGAAATAAATGGCTTGAAATTGGAAATCTAACGCGATTTGAGATGCTAAGAGAGAACATCTCTCTCTTCTGATGCCTCAGACTGGATGAGCCTGGGAGGGGAGTGGGACTGTGTGTGTGTGTGTGTGTGTGTGTGTGTGTGTGTGCATGAGATAGATAGAGAAAAAGGGTGTGGGTTTAAGAGAAACCCAGGTAATTTGTGTTCACAGCATTATGGCAATGAACCAACATCTAGAAATTATCATTACTACATTCAAGCCATTAATTCAAGCTTAGCGGGTCAACACCCACACGTTTCAAACGAACATAATCTCCCTCCCACACGAGCTGAAACATCCTGATCGCACAGATCTGCCGTGGCACCAATGACTGGCGTTTAACTGTTGTCACTGCCTTAAATACAGGGAGAAGTCCTCAACCTCCTCTCCAACAGAAATTCCACTTAGCTTCGCCTCTGTGAGGAATATTTGAAATTCAAGGCCAGTACGCATGAAAGGGAATAGAAATGATGCCTAATGTATAAGAATGGGAGCCGTGGCGTTCAGGTATTTCACACTGCATGCCCTGACAGAGGGTAAAGTGAATAAGTCGTCAACTCACATTGAAATTCATATTGTATCCTTGGCTGGAGCTGAGCCCATTTTCTCCTCTATGCTCTCGCTATGAGCCATACAATAGTCAGAGAGACATCTAATGAGGCAGGAGAAAAATATTTAAAGGAAAATCCTTAAAGTCAGGAGCCGGCGTATTCAGTGGTCATTCTCTAAATTCAATGAGAAAATCTTTTGTTGAACCTGCGGGGGGGCGGCGGTAGAACAAAAAAAGCAGGTAAAGGAGAGATTGAGCGAGTGACTCAGATGGGTTGTGACAATGTCAGCTTGGGTCCAGTCAGCCTACGCGGTGAGGATCATGAGTGAAAATAAGGGCTGCTGGAGAAAAGGAAGGCAGGGGGAAAAGGTTTATATAAACATAGAGCATTAGGGGGCAGACAAATCGTTAGAGAAGGCAGTTTATAGCCCAGAGGATGCTGGTTGGGAAAATCTGACCAGGACAAGTGAAGGAGACACGCTCTCTGCTCCCTCACTGGCGACCGATGAAGTTGTAGGTGCTGCAAATAACGCTCAGCTAAATCTTCCCTCTTGACTCTACGACCCTTTTCGCGCAGAGACTCCGTTCCTGAAATGTTTCAGCAATGTTATGAGTGTGAACGGGAGCAGCGTTTGGATTTCAAAAGAATCTGATCAAGTAGTCTTCCTGTTTGGGACCTAGTGAAATTCAAAAGTATATTCTGGCGAAGCGGCAGCACAAATGGGAGCCGTTTTTCTG
>OMKZ01002562.1:23079-38438 GCA_900302535.1 Neoniphon sammara | reverse complement strand
ACAAGTGTGTAACAGTTGAATATCATTATCTGTACATTCAGTGTTTCACATTATAGGGACAGAACATACGTGCACATATTGGTCTGATTATCAAAAACTCTCAAATTAAAGGATTTCCTCAAACTGATTGAAACTGAAAATGGTCATTACATTTTTCCTGGAGGTGGAGGTGTCTTCAGACTTAATGTCAATAGCGCTGACTCGCTTGTTTGCTTACTGCCACTGCTGATCACCCACTGAAGTGATATCTCTTGATTACATGTCGACAGTCGTTTTGTATGCATGCATGTACTGAGTCACAGATAGCGCAGGGCTTCAATCTCATTTCATGCCTGAAGGCTCTGGCTAATTAGGCTTTCCGTTTAATTCGAAACTTTTCCAATCTTCAGAAGACTTAATCAGCCTGCCTGGGTGTGTTATTTATACTTCCGTAGAGAGAGCTAAATATAGAGTGGCCATTGCTGATGCTGGAGGAGGGATGTGCTTTTAGGTCCACTGGAGGGGAATGGAAGTTCCTTGGCAGAGGATTCGAGGAATGTTTCCCTGGCGTTGCAGATGACTCATAATTAAGAGCCCATTAATTAATTCTTGAATTCATTCATGGGTGCGTCAGATTATCCTTTTACTCTCATTTGTTCATTCTCACGCGCATTCCTCAGCAGTCTTGACTGTATTGACAACTTGAGCCACCTTCATTTGAAGCTATTTTCATCAGTCCCTCAGGACGGAGGTAGTCCGCAGGTCATTTCAGCTGGCCAGCCTGCAGCAAAGGAAAGCATCTCATCAAAACCTTGCTCTTCAAGCAGCCCTCGCGCTCACAGAGGTAATCACTTCTCCGCAAGCGCCTCTTTCTGTTTGGAGTACCCAGCCTATAACCCCGTCTAGGTCTTTAACCCCAACCAATTACAGCCTCAGCTGCAGCCACATCTTTTATTCCATTTATAAAGATTCCTCCCAGTGCTCTGTCAATCCCAGTCCCATTCACCACCCAACCCCAGCAAAGGGTGAGCAGCTAAGAACCAGCAGATTCAGTTTCTTTCCCAGCACCGGCCTTTAGCCAGTCTAGCACTGGTGTCATTTGCTGGTGTGACTTCCCAGTCTCTGAGGACTCCTGTACATCCTCCCGTTGCTGCCACCTGAATTATTTATCCCTCCTGCCTGTCTGGCCTCTTAGCAAGCCAAATACACTTTGCCTTTGAAATAGAGTTTGTATAAGATATGAGGAGAATGATGCATTGCTGTCAATGACAGTCGGAAGGGACAGCTTATACCATTTTGTGACTCTTTGTCACAGACTCATTTTCTGTCCATTAGAAAAACATTGTAGGGGAATCATAAGCAGTTTAAACAGCCACTAAAGGGGAAACAATTTTCCCCTTTAGTGGCTAATTTTCCTTAGTGTTGCCTTGAAGCATTGAAATAATTTGAATATGTTTTTTAATGTCACTTACATAAAAGGCATTAATCCCCCCATCCCAAGAAAAAAAAACTTACGAGTTACACAAAATCCATGTGACTTGTATCGATAACCAGTCATTTCTCCACTGCATAGTCCCACAATACATCATTCCTCTGGAACGCAGAATCACTGCAGGTGAGAGTACAAGGCCCTTTGACACTGGTCTCATAAAGCCTTTATGGAACCTCATCAATCAGCTGTCACCTTTAGAGAGTGGTGAGAGACCTTGAGGGGAGGCCCTTATCTATCGAGAGGGCCAGCAATCTTGTTTATCCCACATAAGAAGATTCATTGCATATGTAAGGTGTCAGACGTGTGATGACCTGATATTGTGTGTCCACAGCACAAATTTTAAAATGGGGAACAGGATTGGGCAGACAGACTGATGTGCACAGGTAGAAAGAGAGAGACAGATGCTAAAGAGCAGTGGTGCATTTTTAAGGTTCCTTGTTGCATCTAGATAGTTCAAAGTGGAAAAGGTTGTGAGAAAGACAGCATTGGCATATGATGCAGGATTTGAACCCTGGACATTGCACTGTAGTTACCGTGGTTGGGTCGGATATTTTAATTCCACTTCAGTTATAGGTACTAGTTACCTCAATCAAACTGTAATCCGTAACACAATCAAAGGGATTATTACCTAAACTCTGTAATGCATTCCGAGTTCTTTCATTTACATTCAAAATACTCAATATGTTATATTTGAGGCATAAAAGTACCATACTGACCTGAAAAAGTGAAAATTCAGGAGATGCATTTGAGGTTTATATACATGAAATGTTTTTGCAAGAACACTTTTTTCTGGGTAACATTTGATGTTCAACACCTACCATCATTTAAATAGCCTGAGGCTCTGATTTTCACTTTAAAGGTATTCCCAGAGGTAATCTTCCAATTTTCCCAACTATTTGTCATCACAGTGCATTATTTTTATGGCTAGTATTCAGTCATTACAAATGCTTGGCTGCTTTACAGTATGCATTTTACCCAACAGAAGCACCATGACACCCAGGGGATAATGCCCTTCATTATCCCAATCCCATAATGCCCAAGCGGTTAGACCCACACAGTCCAGTCCTTGACTAACTCCTAAACATCTTTACTGCGGGTGCCCCACTGAGAGTATAAAAAAGGGGAAAATCTATCTGGTGAAGCAGGTTGTCGCCCAGAGATCTGAGCTTTGCTCCATTTGCGCCATGAACGGGTGGGGCAGGAAGTCATTTGGGGCCCGGCTGACCAGTGTTCCTGTTCCAGTGGCAGCACAGAGCAGCCGCTTAAGTGCTCTGCAGAGGGACACTGTGAGGCTATGTTAAGTGCACACGAATGGGCCATTTTGTCAGGCGTCACTGAAATATGTGACAGGCCAGTGTCGAGGGCGCTGTCAGCATGAGTGTGCATCTTCGGTCTGCATGCAGGACAGTAAAGTACAATACTGCATCTGTGTTGCAACATGAAGAGCAAGAAATTTCACATAGCTCAAAGTGCAATTTGTGGGGAGATAGGTTGCTTGCTGAGATGATGGATTTGCCTCACACTAGTTTGCTGAAAATTCTGCGCACACACACTATTAAGTCACTGTAAATATCCCACCTGGGCAATATTGGTCATTTGGCATCACTGCACCCTGTACAAATGAAATATAAGCATTCCTACTGAGCTTCTCCACCCATTTGTGATCTGTATTTTCTTAATATTGAATTTCCAGCGTGGCAAGCAGATAGCAGAGCGCTAGCTGTGCAGGATCTGTATGTGTGACCTGAGCGTGACTCATGCACAGCAATCAACACTCTGCTCTGTGGCTGTGGTGTTTGCGTGGATACCATCTGTGTCTTTACACCTCTGATTCCACCATTTCCAAAACAAAAACCTCTGACACAGTCGTGTCTGATAGAAAAAGGACTTCATTTGCCCTTTTGTGAATGCCTGCCAGATATTCTGCGAGCAAAAACGCGCTGCCCTGTTTCGCTTCGGAAGCTTTTAATTGAAGGAAGTTTCATTACGGTGCACTCAAAACCTACAAATTGGTTCGTAGACACATAAAATGCCGCTTTAGGAGACTTGACAATCTCCGCCAAAGGTTCGTTACCCCCATCACGAGAGGGGAAACATGCCAAGTGATTATGCATGCGTTTCCTGCCCTCGCTGTGTAAATATTAGTCATTGGGTGATAAGGGGGATGGGGATGTTGGTGGTGGTAGTGGTGGAGGAAGGGATGGGGTCTATCTAAGAAATGATTGCATTCAAGCAGCTGACACTGGCCCCTGTGGGAAGACTTCTCTTACACACACACTCTTATTCATTTGTCTCCTCATGTGTGCAATTGCGTGTGCAGCAAGAGAGGAAGGGACTGAATGAATGTGTATGTGGGTATTGATGCATGTGGGTGTATAGCTGTGCATCGCACCTGTGTGTAGCAGGACCCGGGACGTGTGAGGCATGAGAAGGGAGGCCGGGCAGCCCTTTTCTGCAGCACGCTCCCTCTACCCGCCGCCCTGGCTTCATTAACAGCTGCCTGTCAGCTAGGCCCAATGCACCGCTGGATGGTTGCCTGGCAACTGGGACCCTGCTTGGTCAATCAGGACTGGATGCAACAGGAGTTCTCCTTGACACATAAAAGAGAGAAACTGAGTTCCCCCTCCAATTCAGTTGATTTTGCTTCAGTGTCATTCACGTCAAGGGCAAAGCACACAAGGGCCCTGCCATGGAGCAAGTGAGCGAGGCTCAGCATCGCATTTGAAGAACAAAGATGCGTTAACAGGGACCATTCGGGGGAATTCACCGGCATTGGGGCTGTCACAAGCATTCATGTAGCCCCTACAAACAAATCTCCAGCAAACAGCCCAATATATGCTAAAAGACAGGGAGGAAAAATCTGCAAATCCCTCTGCTCTTCTTCCCACCAGCTGGACGTAAGACATAAGCAGCCCAAGACTTCATCACTGATGTGCAGCAGCCGAAGCACAGCGAGGCAGCGAGCGCCAAAGCCCCACAGTATTCACTGGTGACTTATGGTAATAAATAAGCGCCTGAGGCCATTTGCTTCAGATAATGCACCTGTAGATAAGACTGTAAAGGTGGCCATTAGAGAGAAACAGTCCCTGTGTTCAGTGAATCATCTCTAAACATGGCCACCGCATTATGGCCCAGGTGGAATAACACTAAATCTGTTACTGGTCTGAGAATCAACATCATGACATTTTTTCTCCACATCCCTATCTTTTTCACTATCCCATTATAAGACTGTAGAATGTTCTATGACAGATTCTTTTCCTCTCTGTCATGTGCTATGTTAAGTAAAATGTCAATGTCTCTTGTCCACAGAGACACAAGGTGCTGGGTGTTATGTTACACATATATCAGGTACATGGATCTTCATTTTCATGAAAATCCTCGTGCTCATGCTGCTAAGAGACCGTAGGCTTTTCGTTACATCTCTGTGGAACTGTGCATATCTGAAATGCCTATGGTAGTGCCTCTTGGGAGATGTCTTTTTCCATTTCATATTTCTCAACTATTCATACTGCTTGTGGAAGCATTTTGCTAGCTAGTGGAAAACAGATTTCATGTTCCCATGTTTCCTGAATAGGCATGTCATGTCACTTAACAACATTAGGTTGTTTGGTTTCAGTTTTGCATATTGTTTGTTGGACTTTCACATTAAAACTAGGCTTGATCCTCTGGTGAGGATATAAGAGTATCGAAGCAGGCTTATTTCAGTGTCATATGTCATTCATCTTCTTTTTTGCTCTTTAAGTTTTGCCTGTTTTCACTCGCTTTTAAACATGTAATTTATCTACAGAATCAAAAAAGAATCTGCTTGAATCTGAAATCTGAATCTGCTTGAATCTGGTCCTGGGGCTGTAATCTCTTTTGTTAAAATCCATTCAGTGCAAAGAGGAGGCATGGCTACCTCAGTGTTAATCATGTCTTGTGCACACGCACCGTGTTCTGCTCCTGCGTATGCTCACTTCCCCTCACCAAACAAACTTAACTTAGCTGATCATACCCACAGTGCTTTAGTTAACCATGGCTACAAAATTGAAGAGGGGTTGGAAAGCTGTTTGAGTTCAAATTTTCGCCCCTTCTACAAGATTTAATGGGGCATTTCACATGTAAAAATAGCAAGGCCTTTTTTGCCTTTGAATAGTGCTTTCTAAATACTTCAAAAAAGCTTTTACAAATCCCACCGTAAATTAGCAACTAGTTATTCATCAGCACAATAAGGGAAAATGCCCTCTGACTTTGTCCATTTAGAAAAAAGGGGCTCCAACTGATATGCAAATGTACACATTGGAATGAAATAGTGCCTAATTTTATTATGTTCCAACTCACCATTGGTACTTCACCTCAGCAGTGTACAGAGGTGGAGAAGAGTGAGCAACTGTCAATTGTAAAGATTGGAAGATTTCTCTTTAAGATGAACAGTGATTAGGATGAAAGAACAATGAGGAAGACTCGTCTTATGCACTCCCACTCATCCCTTCAGTATCTGTACGATGTGCTTACCACCACCAGCTTAGCACAGCTGTAAATACACCTGGTGGCAATGGGTTAATGACAATCACATCAACCGAAGGAAGTTGAGATCATATTGCCTCAGCAATAAGCCCGGTACTTTTACTGCTGTTGAGCTTTGAAGTTCTCTTCCTGCCCAGCACTCTGCTCTTTGATATACAGCCGTTTCCAGCAATGGTTTACCGTGCCTCCTTCGACATATATGAGATATGAACGGTAACTTCATCGTATCATCACCGTGCATCAGCGACAAAAGCCCAGCAGCATTAAAAATAGATAAGAACTCAAACACAAATGTGGCGGCACATAAGACTGTAATTGCTCCTGGCGAACACTACATCACGCCAGGGGTTGCTGTCGCCTCGGAGCGCCACTGATCTCTGCTGCAGTTCAAGGCAGAGCTATCTCTTGTAACAGCCCGAGTTTCCTCATCTCTCTCTCTCTCTCGCCCCGCCACCCCGCCACAAAAAGTCAATTGGATTTCAAATTGCGGGGGAGCACATTCGATTAATATTTAAGGGCTACAGCAGCCACGCTTGCCTCGCTGTCCGTGTGAGGTACGGTGAAAGCGACATACCTGGCCTTAGAGTCCCGACACCGACCCCTGACTCATTGCCTCACCCAAAATTTCTAATACTGGGTGGATTACCAATCTTTCTATTAAATGAGAGAGAGAAGATTTAGTAGATGTCATAAAATTGAAGTAAGGGGAATGAATCATACTGCAATTAAAGGAGGTTAAAGTGCTGGAAGGGTATAAAGTACAGTTTTGGACAGCACTGATGTATAGATCTCTATCAAGACCACTTTGTTAATTTTCTTGCATTTCACAGAGCTTTGAAACAGATATAATTTCATTTTAGTCATTGCCGATCCATGTCACCTTTTGTCTATATCCTTTAATCAGAAATTCTGTACACCAACTACTCCCTCAATGCAGATGTGGGCAAGTTTGCCCTTTGGCGCCCAAGTGGCAATGTGAGAGGGCACATAAGTTTTGAAAGTTTGAAAGACTTTATTACGCAGAAATAATGGGACATCAGTACACTCCTTGGAGCTAAAATTCTTCTCGGGGGTTGTGTAAAACCTTTTTGCAGCAGGTTTGGCTCTCACTAGTGAGTCCGGCTTTCTCTTGATCGAGAGCTCGCTTACGGCTATAGTATTTTGCTCTTTAAGTTTTCATTCGTCATCTCCTGGGCGTAAAGAAATGTGTATAGGCAATACCACAGTTTCATTTGGGCAAAGAGGACGAATCTACAGTGTCTCCATCAGGAAGGAGAGGGTGATCTTCTCTGTACCAGCCCATGAGAAAGATGCTTATTAAAATATAAATCTTCAACTTTTCTTATTTCTACTGTTCTAGAGCACAAACTGTCTATGGTGTTTTATAAGGCTTCTGATCAAAACCAAAGACCTCACTAGGTGCTGAGATTTCTTCCTTTCAAAACTACTTTCTGGCCCAGATTTTGTTTTGGAACAAAAACTCTACCCCAATTCCTCTCTTTGTTCACACACCGGCCCTGAGAAGTGACATTTTCCATCCAGCAGGGCTTTGTTGTCAAGATGGAGATCTTTCAGTGTTCAGGTCAAGAGGGGCAGAAAGAGACACAGGTGGATAGACGGAGAAAGACAGAAGGAAAGAGAGAGGCAGAAAAGAGAGATTATCTTTGTCAGGACCCAGTCAGTCTATGTAAAAAGTGTGAGCTCCATCAGCAGGCCTTGTCTAATGCTGCCGTCTCCTGACAGAGGTGTCACTTCAATTAACTTCTTCCCATCAGAAACACAAGGCGATCTGATTCAGGCTGCCAGCTCTTTGTCTGCACTCATTTCTTTCTCTGCTCCTCTCTTCCTTTCTCTCTGCAGAAAAGGAAAGGTATGGCGCTCGTGGCACTCTTCCACAAATTATTTCATCACACCAACATACAAGCATCTTTGCACATGCACATGCCAAAAGAAACTTCTGCAAACTCAGTCATATGCATGCACACACATGCACACTTTATCTATATTTCAGCTACGAGCACACTGATAATCACTAGCTGGGAGAGACTGTTACTATTTCAGAGATCTTTCAGAGAATATTTTTCTGTTTGAAGTGCTTTCACTCGCTTAGTCAGCAGGTCATTTTATGCATAGCTACACTCTAACTCTGGCGAATAAGCCCATCCAGCCTATCTGCTCTTTATTCAAACAATTAAACATCATAGTTAGACACAGACATTTTGAACACCTCTGCGCTACGGCGTCCCCGGCACAAAGGGTGTTTGCTGTAATAAAATAAAACGCCACTCATGAGGAGTAGTTACTAATATGATTCTGTAGCCGCAGGGCTGTAAATGTGAACATGACCATAATCGTAACTTTGGTCTCTCCCGTTTAACGAGGTTAGCCGTGAATGCTAATAAATGCGAGTCAATTAGCCTGTCAAGAAATGTCAGCGTATGGTTGTGTTGTAATAATTGTTACAGCATGACAGTTATCATACACCCTAGAAGACCTAATGTTGCACAAATCACTGTCTGTTGTTGTATTTCTGCGTGGGTATAGGAGATGATTGCAATATTGATTAAAGGGGCAATACGTACAATTTTTACTGCCCCATAGCACAAAATGACCATAATATATCTGGACAGGGTTGATAATCTTGGTGATTAATGACAATGATTCAGCAATTACTCCACCAGGTGCTGAGATTTCTTGCTTTCAAAACTCACATTCAGAACCATACTGTGTTTTGGGGCAAAGTCATGATTCTGCATAAACATGATTTCTCATAATTTGCCTTTGGTAATGTTAAATTCCACTTTTATCAGTGGGTGGAATGATATATATTAAAGAGCAGTAAGACTGTTGATGACCTGTCTTCCTCTTTAAGAGCTTACTGGGCCCACACAGTAATACATTTAGATGAATCAAACTCTCCTGTGGCTTATGTTTATCAGATTTACAGATTTAATGCTTCCTTCCAAAAACATGGCACATGGCTTCTGTATTGGAAAGTTCCAGAAAAGGCTAAACATAAAATCTAATTTCAGTAGGGTACATTTTCACTTGTATAAGACTACTTCATTGGTGTAAAATTATTATTGGTATTATTGGTGTTTTCTGATTTTTTTTATTTAAGCTTTTCTGTCTTGTGTGTGGCTGCAACATACACACGCATGCTCACATACACACAAAGACACAGAGAGAAAAGAAAGAGCGCAGTTCACTCAAGTGCCAGACACCCTGAACTAAATCCTGCTGATTCTGACAATTCTGTCAGCTTTACAGATATTTCACACAGCAAAAAAGCTTTGATTCCCATTTCAAGACTATGAGATAAATATACACTGTAACTAAAACGAATCAAAGAGGTGGTTCAGCTGAATTCCAACACTGGTTTTGTGCCTTTAGACAAGCATTACAAATCTTTGGAGAATCAGATCCTGGAATAAAAATAAATAAATAAATAAGTAAAATAAAAAAGAGCATTTTCCACTCAAACAGACTGTCAGTAAGACATCTCAGATTTGATTTTTGACGGGGCATGAAACATGAAGAGGGATTGCTTCCATCACGAGACAAGCTTCACTCTTCAGAGATGTATTTTGAAAACACAGAAACAGGGAAAATACATGCATTTAAAATTATCCATTCCCTTATGGTTGTTTTTTTTATATTAGCCAGGGAGTATTTCTTTGCAACAAAACACATTCTGATGCATCAGTGCACTATTGTATCTTTACATTCCATGTCTAAACCAGAGCTTGTCTCCTGACAACTCATTAACCTGAGAAATTACTCACATTCTGACATTCCACTCTCATCACACTGCTATCTATCATCCCTGTAGTGTCTGACACACTCAGCAGTGGTGGAAAGAGGGTGGACGGCCATTTCTAAAGCCTGTACATTGACCAATAAACTGTTCACACTTTACCTTGCTAGGGGAAGGATGCTGGGCTTACAGTCAGAATAAATCCATGAACATTCATTTAAGATGTGGAGCCACTCAAACTCTCCATTGTTTGTGTCCCTGAGTTTGAAAAGGGGTCCTAAAACTGTTAAGACTTAGACTTATGATGCAAAGGATGCAACATGTGTGGTAGGATGTAAGGTGCATAATAAAAGGATAAAAAAACATAG
The DNA here is from genome assembly GCA_900302535.1 of Neoniphon sammara. Classification (NCBI taxonomy): domain Eukaryota; kingdom Metazoa; phylum Chordata; class Actinopteri; order Holocentriformes; family Holocentridae; genus Neoniphon; species Neoniphon sammara. Next base: position 28,336 of record OMKZ01002562.1, on the reverse strand, counting down.
GCATAAAAATCGCAGCTGACACAGACAGTGAGTACTTTGTGCAGTCGAGAGTGACAGTGCAGTTTATTGTGCAAAAGGAGGATGGTCAAAAAGTCATTGCGCGTGTATGTCTGGGTGTTCAGGCTGTTGAGGAAACTCACAGCCTGAGGAATGAAACTGTTCTGTAATCTGGTGAAGGCAGCACGGATGCTCCAGTACCTCCTGCCAGAGGTTAGGGGGGTGAAGTGGATGTGGGAGGGATCAGAGGAGTCCTTCACGATACCGAGGGCCTTCCGGGTGCACTGTGCATCATAGCTGGCCTGTATGGATGGGAAAGCAGTTCTATGATCTTCCTATGATCTTTCCAGCTGTTTTCACTATACACTATTGCGGTCAGAGGCTTTATGGTCCCCACGCCAGACAATGACACAGCTGGTCAGAATGCTCTCCGGTGCCTCTTTAGAATGTGGTGAGGATGTGTGGTGGGAGACTCGCCTTCTTCAGGAACCGCAGGAAGGGGAGACGCGGCTGGCCTCACTCTTTAGAGCACAGTGACACGCGAGGATATGGAGCTATCACACTGACAGACGGATGTGTGCTACGGCGCAGTTCACGTTGCTTTCTGGGAGGGGCAGAAAGCAGATAAAAAGATTTAGAGGAGTTCAGACACCTGTAATCCCTTTCAGCCGTGCTTCTCTAACGTATCTCACACTCTGGCCCCAGCTCATCTCTGTTATCACCTGTATCAAGCAAGGTAGCAGCGAGGTGCTGGCAGCCTCCTCCATTTGTGATCCTAGGCCCTAAAACATAAGTTCAAGAAAGTAATAAAGATAGCAGGCCTCTGACAGCTCTGGCTTTGAACAGGCTGCTGCTGATATATACTGATTTGTGCTTTATTAACCCTGATAGTGAGGTTAAATCATTGGAGGATTTGTCAGGCTGTGCAGGAATAGGGCAGAAGGAATGGAGGAACTCATGATGGACTTTCAAATAGAGGAGCCTGAAAAAAACAACATCTTAACAGGTGTGGAACATGTCAGGCTTGATAATACCCATTTTCTTTGATCTTCTCTGAAACAACCTGGAGAGGCAGGGAACCCTGCCAGGTGAAGCGCAGGCATCTCTCCCCGGAGCGCATGAGCGAATTTTCTCAGCTGTCATGTCATATGGATGGCTGTTTACATTAACATTTATTCATAAATATTAACCAGAGCACAAACTCCCTCCATCATCCTCAGCAAACATTTACATCAGCAATTTTTGTTGAATGGAAGCCCGACACTGGTGAGTGTGTGTTTTTTTTAATTGGCTGTGAGGAGCGCAACTGCTCAGCCTTTCCACTGGCAGCGAGATCATTGAGATTTTGATGGGAGATTTGCATGCACAAAACCTGCATGTGAAAGAGGTCCATTTGCATGACGTGAGGGGGAGGGGAAGTGGCTTAATGACATTCACACATTTAGTGTGTCAAGCTATGAGGAGGAGGATTAGATGTGAGCTGCATCACAGGTCTCTTTTTTTAGCTCTCTTTTTATAGCATCTTCTCGATTCTTTTATCACTTTTATCATTGCCGTTTAGCTAGCATCCATTTGATTATCCTTTTCAGTGATAGTGGTTAGTTTCTGAAAATGTTATCAGTAGAAAAGGCAGAGGAGTCCAAGAGCCATCTCACAAATCCCAGGTCTAACTGTCTGCATGACAAGCAAGTCACTTTCTCTCTGAATTTTCAGATATAGCAGGTTCTCATCACCTGGCTGCATTCCTAGTATATGCAGAGGCCTGTACTTACTCCTCCAGGGAAATTAATGTGGAGCAATGTGACACTGTAGTAAAGACAACCAGGACCACAGTAGGTACTGTAGGTGAGATCCCATAGGAAAAGTCAACTGCATTCTGAATAAACTACTGAAATGAAGTCATCTTGGTCATGCAAACGGAAATGATCAGAGTGCAGCGTCCATCCATTGGATAATCTTTGCATATGTCATTCTGCTCATATGGTGTGTGCATGTGCATGGCAAATGTCTGGACAAACATGTCAGATCTACTGTTGAATTCTACAGAGATGTTGTTGAACATAATGAAAATTGAAGGAGGCCCTGCTCAATTGTCCACAGCTCCTTACCTTTAACATCAAGTTCTGAGTGGTTACCCAATTCCTTCATGTGGAATTTATGACCTGCAAGCCTAGTGTGTGTATTTTACTTCAGAGGAGGGCCAGGACATCACCGCCTTGCACTGTGTTGTTTTGGCAATTTATCAGAGAAGAGAAAAAGGAGAAGGAGAGAAAGCTGTGATCATAACAGAGAGAGCGAGGGGGGTAACTGAAAGCACTTTCCCTGGTGGGATTCAGTCTCAACTAAAGAGAAGAGAAGTGTGACAGGAAACACCAAGCTCAGCGCATAATGTCTCCTGGTTTCTACACATCCTATATCCTCTGACCGGCAGCAGAAAAATGAATGGATTTATTCCCATGTTACCGTGGAGCCCTATGAAGCTAACCCTAACCCTATTTCAACACACCACACCCTGTTGGGCTGTAGCGAGGTACAGTAGATACACAAGGCGTACGTGGTGCATGGCAGATTCAGCACCACGGACAGCGACACCGGCCACGTGTCAGTCTAACTCACTTTCAGCACCAGAGGGGAAAGGAATGCTTGAAGGCAAGTTTGTCCTTCTTGCGCAAACTGTAAAAGAGCTTCATTCTTTTACATGCTTCCTAATTACGCAGGATGTGCTAAAATATTGTGCTGTAAAAATCCTTGCTTTATAAATTGAAATATTGGTTAAAAAAATTATTCAGGTTCTGTTTTATTTGATAAAGAGGATGAGTGTATTCTTCTTTCAGTCCAATAGAGGTGTAAGATAATAAGGAAATGTGGGTCACCTGCTTAAGATGACAATGTAATATGTGCGTGGTGTGAACATTATAACAACTGTTGATCTATTACTTTGGATATCTTCCTAAGCCCTAATATAAAAGTCTGCCAAAGTCAAAATTTCTAACTTTTGACAGGAAATAGCAAAATGAGGGGGTGAGCCCATGAGAGACAGCGTTTGTTCCTACACTTGTTTCCTGTTCGGGCTTATTGATTTTTCCAACCACTGGTAAACAAGCCCTGTTATAAATTCAGACCCTCAAACTCACTTGTACATTATCAATCACAAGACTGCTTAACAAACTTCCAGGGTGGAAATTCAATCTGAAGGACAAGATGGCCAAGTCGGTCTTTGAATTTCAAAGTTTTGTCACTCATGGGCCTCCACAGTATGGAAAAGGAAAAATAAACATAAAACTGAATCATGATGAGCAACACTGTGTTTTTTTGTATTACTATCTTTTGTAGGGGAAGTAGTCACTGGAAATCAAACAGATAACCACTGCAAGATTGTAATGCAGAGTGATGTATGGTGTTCCTTAATTTCTGTCATTCCATCCTGGCACTAACAATAAAACACCCTAAATGAGGATGGCAGTGGTGCTTTTCTACTGACTCTACCAGACCAGTAGACCTTAACTGGGGTCAAGTAAGCTGCATGTTCGAAGGGTTAGCAGCAAAATGGGGAATACTGTCACCATGAGGTAATTCTCTGGAAAAAAATATCCCAATTAAAGAATGCATAAAAATGACTCTAATCATAGGTATCGGTCTCGCCACTATTATTGATCTGATATGAATCCCTGGGACATCTTACCAAATCTTTGTGTGTGTGTTTGTGTGTGTGTGTGACCCGTGTGTCTGTTTCCCTGCCAGGTCTCAATTCTGTATGTGAGCGGCGTTATGACTCTCATACTGGCCGAGTCCATTTCTCAGATATGTGGAGAAACGCAGACCTTAATGTAATTGTCAGCGCATTCTCAATTACTACACATTTTATTTCGTACCTGGCAGAGACCAACTGTGTGAAAAACGAAGGTGAGCGGACTATAGGCTACAGCAGCTTCAGGTTGCCTCACATATCTGGGAAAAAAATGATCATATAAATCTTGAAAATGGGCCGCACGTGAGAATATTAACTGTTTAATTTAATCGGCTTTTAAGTGAGCTCTAGGTAACTGATTCTTTAAGAAATAGAAGGAAGGTTGTTTTTAGTTACATTTTGTACAGATTCCGAACAAAATAGCCTATGATGTTGGATATTAGATTTTTTTGTTTTTCGAATTTTTTGCTTTTAAGTACTTTTTCCTTCTTGGTTTATTCAACTGCTTTTGAATTATTGTTTTGATAAGTGCTCTCTAATTTAAGGTTATTATTAGACCTATTATTAGTCCAAATAGTAATACCCAGTCGCAGTAGTGACAGTAGCAGAATTAGTAGTAGTCGTAGTACTAATCGTATTATTACAGGAGCAGTGCAAGGAGGGAGAATTGAACAGCTGCAACTTTAAGACTCCGCACACCTCCCCTCCGTCATCTCCGACAATGGTCTTTTCCAGCTCCGCTTATCACAGCAGAATTTGTAACATGTCATAATTTTTTTTTACCGGTGTGTATGGCTTCAAAATCAAATGTCAGCACCTGAAACGGCGAAATTTATGATTCTCCTTGTTCCTTTTTGACAATGCCAGCGGTGGGGACCAGCCGCGCCTTTATGATCGGAGCTTTGGCGTCGCTGCTTGTTTGCACTGAAGAAGAAGCCTCCTAGGATTGTCCGCTTGATGGTATAGCTTGCAGAGACTGCAGTTGTCATTGATCCGCTGCAAGAGCCCCTGCTGATAGTAAAGGAATAAATTGTGAGTATCCACACTGTTGCCGGTGCTATTGCAATGACCTACATTGCCCTGCTCCTGCGGCTCAAGGTGATTTTTTTATAGTGCACTGTTCACATCCTCAACTCTGAACTGATGTGTGATATTGCAGGAGTGGGAGGGTCTTGCGTGGATGGATGCATGGTATATATATAACCTATACATTTTAGTGTTTTCGTTGACATTGTGAGGGGCTGCAGAAAACACGGCCGGCTGTCACAGTGGAGAGACAGAGGAGAGAGTTAAAGGGGGGCGGGATGCAGACTGGAGAGGCTTGCATGATGTAATGCACTTGAGACAATAGCCAAGGATTCTCCCCAATTATCATTTCAGAGGATGAAGGGGAGGATGTTACAGTAGTGCAGCGACGCGATCGGCGCCGCATTCAGGCCGCCTCGGCGTGTGTCTGCGGTTAGTAACAGTGAAAAGAGGAGCTGTCATGAGAGGAACAGCTGCCCCTCCTATAAACAATATTATCAGCAGCTACAGAGGTGCAAGGAGGGAGAGTGCATGAAACAGTCCCCT
>OMKZ01002562.1:11381-23052 GCA_900302535.1 Neoniphon sammara | reverse complement strand
CCTCTCTCTCTCTCTCTCTCTCTCTCTCTCTCTCTCTCTCTCTCTCTATCTATCTATCTATCTATCTATCTTTCTAGCATAAGCTGACATATATGGTAGTTGGGAATGAATGAAACACACACACACACACACACACACACACACACACACACACACACACAGGTGATTGCTTGGACAATAATTGCTGTTGGGATCTCTTCTTAAAAAGGAATATTGGCATTTCCAGCATGGTAGCGATGGTATACAGGGCAGTATTTGCGTTCAAATGCATTACACCTGCATGTCAGTAAGTTTGTAGCACTGAGCATTTGCAAAGTGTGACTGTGAGTGCTTAATGTAACGTGGCGATGCCAAGGCCAAATGTTTAATTTAACGGTTTTCCCTAAAAGAGTGTGACTTTCCAGTGATGTACCTCAATCATGCAAATGTAACTCTACTGCCTATTAATGTGTCTGGCGTGCAGACAAAGCTTTTATTGCCCTGGGGTGTCATGCAGAGGGGTGGCTACCTACCTGTGGCAGGCCGAGAGCAGCTTTTATGTGTATGAAATGATGGTTTAAGGGCTTCTTTTATGGCCCAGTTTTCATTACGGCCAAAGCGTCAGCACTCTGGATGGTAAAATATCCAGTTTGCCATTGAAATGCTCGCAGCCGTGGTCAGCGCAGTGCAAATCAGATATGACCTGGCCTTTATTGCTTTTTTTGTTCACCTCGATCTGTGTTCTTATTCAATCTGTATCGATTGATGGTTTGCGTGACCTTGCTGCAGGGGTTTGTGGGTGATGTTAAAGGCTGCACACACTGTTTTCATGCATTCATGTGAGCACAGCCAGACGCTCGTTCGCACAACCTACAAATGCACATGGGCCCACACACACACACGCACACACACACACACAAGCAACAGACGTGCATACAGATTCTCCCTTGGCCTCCCCCCCCGTCACACACACACACACTGTACTTGCCCAGATCCTCACACACAGGTGAAGGTACATGCACATTCAAAGACAAATGCTCACTTGCGCGCACACACACACCCATGCACACATGCACACACGCACACACACACATATGATGTACAGTCTCCTCTCCCATGCCCACCTCCCTAATGGCATAACTGCCCACCCGTGCCATACTCTGTCTCATAGACTTTATACTACACAGGCAGTTGGTGCTCACTTGAGGGCGAGACTGATAACAGAATAAATGAAAACAGCATTCTGCAGTTTTAATAAATTACAAATGCATTCACTATTCACTACTTGCCATTTGACTGATCTCAATTTACATTCTGCTATACGAGTTCATTAAGACTCTGATTTGGTTTCACTGAATATTCTAGGAAACAAAGCAGCAGTTTCACTGGGTTTTGACTCCATGGCGTGCTGCAGATTGCATACGTTCGAGGATTACTTTCCCAATATTACTGCACCTATCATGATTTTCACCCAAGCCGTGTCTGTTAGCATCAGCGTTACACTTCCAGCATGCATCATGGCTGCTCACGTTAGCCCAGCATATCATGACCAGCTTGGTGTGGCCTTGCAGTGTTGGAGAAGAGCTCCTAGTTTGCTGCAGCTCCTCAGTAGAATCCCATTTCAGTGCTGCGTTCCCTTGGCAGTGACGAGATTGGGCAGAGTTGAATTTTCTTGGCAGGCCGTCCCCCTGTTTGTCTGAAATCTATCTGCTGCAGGGAGCCATATGAATGGGATTTCTCAGCACTATGAGTATACCATGCAATCTGGCCCGTTCCATTCACAAAAAGCGCTGTGTCACTCTTTTCCCACCTGTCGGTGTGGTATGGATGCCAAAGTGGGAAAGAGTGCCCAGCAATAGTTTTTCCATTACCTTTAAGCTCATCATCAATCTGTGGATGCACTTAATGCTCAGCTGCATGCCAAGAAATCAAACACAGACATTATTTAAAAGTGGAATTTCCCAGTAGTCAGCTCCCCTGTGGACGGCAAAGCAAAGTCCACTGATGCAAGTCAAGTGCATTATCATCAAAACAATTTGCCGTAACATTGTCATTCATGTGACGAGGAGCTGAGCTTGAATGAACCTAATAGAGTATTTCGAGCCTTTGAAAAGTTGTCCTCGTATTTCATTCAAGATTAGGCCCTTAATGTTGCTTGAATTGTTTTGTGTTACTTGTTTCTAAAAGGCCATCTCCTTGCTTAATGAGTTAAAGAATTATGAATTGCATCGTTGTTGATAACATGCCTTTAAACACACTATTAACAATAGCCGTTTTGTTCTAGTCTCTTAAAAAGTCAGCTCGACAAATACATACAATAATATGGCTTATCTCCAAAGCCACAGAGCGTAGGGTTCAGTCCTGTGCCTGTTCCACATGCCCTCCCTCTCCACGTGCCTTTTTGATGTTCCCAGGTGGTGAATAGTGCTGAGTCGCCTCACATGGCCATACTGCTCAGGAACATACTGCTGTTGTGTGTGGTGCTCCTTATCTGCTCGCACAATTGTTCCCATTAATGAGATTAACTGAAGACATTCAGGAAATTAGCCTCGGCTTGCCGATTCGCACTTGCCAAAGTGGAGTGGCTCTACAAAAGTGGCAGAAACTACAGCTGTCCCATACAGATAGTTTGCTGCCTAATTCAGTTTGACTTAGAGAGACTCTCAAGCACCAGTGACTTCTTTTATTTTGTCTTCTTTATTGTCTATTTCTGTTTCACCATTTTCTAAGTACAGATCATCATGTAAAAGATATATGTTCTTCATAGATGCTGTCCTCAGATGAATAGAAATCACCCCAGAGAGGAATTAAACACATGTAAAATCGTTTGTAGAGTCTTAGTGTTGGACTGAGCTTAGCAGTTGATTTGGTCAAATTAAATCCTTCTGTCTCCAGAAAGTCACACTTTCAAGAACTAATTGAGAATTTAGGGACCTTCTCATTCCCGTAGGTGCCTATGCATTTTTCAACATATAAAATGGGTTTGAAATTGGTTTCATCGGCCCAAGGGTACTGGAACTTACCAAGTGTTTAAGGAAAATGCACCACCAAGTCGTTGAGCTGAGGTTTTCCCAAGATAAAAGGTCTCTGCTGGGAGGTTTTATCACGATCAGCTTCTGTCTTTGTGTTGCTGGTGAGTTTCCTCAGCAAGTGTCCGCTGCCTGCTAGACTTCAGTCTGGAGCCATGTGTCTGGGTTTGGATGGGGCTGTGCAGCTTGAAAAAAAAAGTCTCTGGATTTGCTGTACTGATTGGGAAGAAAACCTCACTCTCCTAACCCCCTGAATAATTCATTGATTGGCATATGGCATGGAGAGAAAAGCCCAATGATCCCTGCCTGTCTGTGTGGCTTTCTCATTGCATCTGTGGCCCACAATGTGTTCAATTGAGCATGCTGCTGTCCCTCCTTGCCCTGATTCCTGCATAATTTTACTCTTGCATTTAACATCGTTAACCAGCCACACTAAATTCACACACTTAAGTGGAATCTTGTTTATACAACATTCTTAGTCTGCTGCTGCAAATACCCATTTTTCCCCACAACAAGCATTCTAATGGATAAAATCTTACATATCCATTATTAGACATGCATTTATGCTAAGCCTAAGTTTGACACGCTAGTGGAATTTGAGGGCAGATTTCTTGGTGTACATTATCATAATGTAGTGCTATGATGTTGCATTGCAGAGTCTTACTTGTGCATACAAAGGCGCTCTATCAATAGTCGTTCTGTTTTAGGCTCTATGATTAGATCTGTAGTCCAATCGCTATTTTCATGAGGGTCAAATTGGAAATTCTAGCATTTATTAGCTTGTAGCAGCTCAAGCTACAAAACCACTGCACCCCAGATCATGGCCATAAGAGCCATCTGCCTAACTATATTGCCTCAGGTCCTTCATAATGCCCAGTGTGGGTGATTGGTGTTAGTTTATCTATCCACGGGGATCAGACTTACACTAACTCATACTTGTCATCGCTACTGCCGACCTGCTCCACACTAGGAGGAAACTAATGACTTATATGCCCACACATGCACTTCAGTGACAATATGGCAAATGGTTTGTCAGAGGAACAGCAGAGTCTGCCCACAGAGGTAGGAAAAAAAAAACTGTGGAATCCACTGGTGGCTTATCACATCCTTGTGCATTGAGGTTGGTAAAACTTGGTATTTTTCTTTTGTTTTATCAAATCTCAAAATCAACTGAGGAGGCCAGCTTAATGCATTTTAAATAGCACAATTAAGTGGATTCGTTTGCTTTCAGCTTTCAGGATTGCTGCTTTAATTGTCCAGAGGAGCAGACAAAAGCGGATCAGGCAGTGTACCTTCATTCCATATCTATTGATTTTTCATAGACAGCGGAGATGATTTAGGGGCAGTTAGGGATAGATCAAAGCGTGAAGCGCAGGTACAGGACAAGGGGGAATCATATGTGCTATGATGAATCAACAAAGCATTGCCAGTATACTGTCTTTCCACCCAGTTTAATAGACTAACATTGTTAAAAGAGCGATTGGTGATAAACCTTGCATTTCTGGGCCCATTTTGCTGTTCGGTGATGATTTTTTTGACTATATAGCCAAACATAGACAATGTGACATTACATCGATAACTACAGTGGAGTTTGATAGCAGAAAGTAAAACATGAACAGTAATGCCAGATTTTAGTGTGAGCCACTCTGAATTTCACCATTGATTGCATGGATCATTCATACAGGGGGAAATCCATCGTAGCAAAAGTAGAGATGCCAATTTCTCCACCAACAGCAGCCTCAGTATAACAATGTGATGCAGTCACAAGACATGTGTTTTGAGTAAGAGATGTGATTTTCAGGCTTGTTTTTTTTTTGTTTTTTTTTACAAGAAAAACTGTTCCTCTGCTACCACTATCATTATTGATCTCTCCACTTACGCATGAAATCCACAATTGATTGCAACAAGTTCCCATCCCTTCTCTGGGAGCTGTTGAAAGTCATTCTGGGAAATGTGTGAAACTGATGTAGAAGTTAGTATTAGCAGTAGAAGCTGATGAGTCAGCTTAATTGGGTGCAACAAAGAGGTGAATTGTAATACCTCATCAGAAAATAACTCCTGGAATGCACTGAACATCACAGATTGATGTGTAGCACTGTAAAAGCATCCCAGGGTGGATTTTGATTGCAACACCAACTATATGCATGCCAATCTTCTCAGCCTAAACTTTCTTTTTATTATGCACTACCTGATACCACATTTGTATGGATTCTTTATACAGCCAGCACCTTTAATTAGTGTTTTCTCCCCCATACACAACTAACACGTAATGAACAAGGGTCAGGAAAAATCGCTACCATCTACTTAAAATGCACCACTGACACCCCAGTCTGTCCGCCTGCTCTCCCAGTGAAGGGTTGGCATGTTGCAGAGTGTCCAGCCAAGCAGCACGTGGGTTCGGTCTCTCAGGTCTAAACGGCAGCGGATGGTGGCTGAATGGCGAGCTGGTGGGAGTCTGGCCGGGCGCCTGGCGCAGATACGGGAGACCCCAGCCTCCTGCCAGAGACCACGCTGAGAGACAGACCTGCCATTATAACCCACTGGAGAGGGGACCAACTGCGGGAAATGCAATATTTAGGTGCCACTGAATAGATTTGGTTATGTAGTGACACTACATACCACTACGACACTTAATGTTTAGAGTAAACACTGTAACTAAGGTTTACTGCAAAGATAAATCACAAATAAATAAATAAATGGCTTTGTTGTTGGGATTAGATTGATAAGGCTTTTGTTGAGTTGTTGCCTTGTAGCGTGAGTGAACCCACTCCGTTTTTTGAAACAATATGAATGCAACGTGTTTAATAGGCTTTGTTGACCTTACTTTGGTTATCTCCTTGTGTTTTTGATACATTTTGATGGCATATTGTGGCACATAATATTTTTTTATCAGTTTTCATTAACAAAGGGAATGTTATGAATGAGTGATGTTGAATGATCATTTAATTATATAACATAATTATGTAATTGTGTGATTATAAAATGTTTAGTTTCGAGCCTCAGCTCTAATTCAAATTTTCACTACTTATGTAAGAAAATCAAAAAACAACTCTTAGCTGTTCTACAATCATGAAATTGACATTTTACATGCACATTAAAATAACTCCATTCATATTCTGTTTCCATGGAATCACATGCATTTCCACGGACTGACAAGCATCCAGATAACCACTAACACCAATAATAAACATAGTGAGAAAATTATAGAATGCGTTAAAACTGATTATCAGTGATTCCATGTAAATGCCATATCCAGACTTAGATATTTGACAGCATAAGGCTCATTTTCTGAACATTTATGTGCATGTAAACACACTCACTGAACCCCATGGCCTCTTGTGCCGTATTGCTGATTAATATGTGATGTGTGTGGATGCAGGCCCGACTCGAGCCTGTGAACCGTCAGATCGGCGGGGTTAGCTCCTGAGCCTTTCTGAAGTCCCTCAGGAGTATCGGAACATGGCTTCGGATATTCACTATAGCATAGATACGCTGCATTACGCAACCAGATCTGGGCTGGCCCATTAAACAGCACAAGCGTGAAATCTGGGGCAGAACGCCCAGCCTCCCAAGACGTCTCTGCAGCTTTGAAACGCCGGGGCGACGCCGAGCCGAGCTCCAAGTGTGTCATGCCCAGTCACATACACACAGCCATACACAAACACAACAGTAGCTTATAGTGGATAGTCACACAGAGGCACCATGTAGTACACACTCAGGCGCTCGCTCACATGGGTTTGTCTTGCTATGTCTGTGAGGATAACCCAAACCTAACGTGTCTGAATTTTTCACCCTAAACATAAACCACTGATTTCAGTTTTCCTCATCTTTCCAGCCTTGTGAGGACATTTGGTCCTCATAAGGCTATGCAGAAATACAAGAACACACATCCACACTGACACCAGCACACTCACTCTCCCATGTCCTTGTGAGGCAAATATTACCAGGCTTTAGGGAGGTCACAGAGGCCGGGGCATCCGAGCCCGCTGGCCCCTCTCTCACTAGAGACGCTCTCTTCATTCACGTCACGACACGTCAGCGAGGGCTCCGGGTCTAACAGAGCAAACACCAATCAGCTCCATGCAAAGATGCTTCAATATGAATAGAAAAGGCAGAGAGCAAGACTCGGATTGAGAAAGGCCACACCACATCTACCCTGGAAGTTTGAAAGGAGTGGAAGGAATAATCACTAATCATTTTGTGATGAAATGAATGAACCATATATTTAATGCATTTAATTTATAAAAGCTTCTTGTTGCAATTATTCTAATCAAGTTGATTTTATCTGAATTGTCATATATGACTTTTCCCTAAGTCTTGCCTTTAAATGTTTTTTTGGTTTTTTTTTTTAATCTGGTAACCTAATTCACTTTTATTTTGCTTCCACCTTGCCTAAATATACATGTGAACTCTCATTCTCATTCACATTTCTTTCTACAGCTCAGCTCAGACAATATTATAAAATGTACCATATTAATATTGATACAGTTTGGTCATTTGAAGGTATTACACTCTCTGGAGGCCTTAACAGTTGATCATTCTTTAGGTAACCCTTTTATTCAAGACATATAGAAGAAAGAAGAGCTAGCCCTATTGATATGGAAGAGCCAATGCCATTCATTCATATGCAAAATAAAAATAGAGCATTCCAAGTAACTATGGTCTAGAAAATGAGATGCAGTGTAATTGAAAATGACTGTGCAACTGGACATAATCTAAACAATCAGAAATAAATACAAGTTGCAAATGCAAATTGCAGCTGGCAATTTATGTTTTTTTTGTTTTGTTTTTTTACAGCTCTGTTGGTTCCTCTTCATCAAAGTTGTCAACAATTGTGGAAGGCACTATACTTACTCTACATTCTGTAATTAAACATTGACATGTTTAACCTCTTGCACCTCATTCATGTTATATAGAAACACCAACAAACTGTGTGATCTCTGATCCTTGGCAGAGTAAAGATGATGTGCGAGGTGATGCCCACCATCAGCGAGGACACGGCGCTGAGCCAGCGCGGCTCCCAGAGCAGCGCATCAGACCCAGACTCGCACTTCGAGCAGCTGATGGTCAACATGCTGGACGAGAGGGACCGGCTGCTGGACACGCTGAGAGAGACCCAGGAGAGCCTGGGCCTGGCCCAGCAGCACCTCCAGGACGTCATCTACGACCGCGACTCGCTGCAACGCCAGCTCAGCTCCGCCCTGCCGCAGGTAACCCATAGCAACTGTTACTTTTGCCTTTTTAAAGTGGTGTTTCATCAGATTCGGTGAGATCTTGGTTGATGTTGGGATTAGGTTGTGATATTATGTATTTGCATCACAGTTTAGGTAGGTTGCAGTGGAGAAATAGGTGTAAACAATTCCTCAGTGGAATATTTCACCCATAGCACATCTGAATTTGAACTCTTTTGACCGTCCTTAGGTGTAACTCACCCCTTCAAGATTTTTGTTGTTTCTGATCTGCTAGATGTTTGTGTTGGCTTGTTTTGAACTGAGCTCCTGAAAGGCCCTTCCTTGTATGAAGCATAGAACACTTTGTTACATGTACAGTGTTAAGAATGTTTTATCTTTTCTATCTAAAAGTCACTGAAACATCAGGTCATTGTCCTTTAATCACCTCACTAAGTTTAAATTAATATTGCACAAAAATTCTGTCTTCAAATAATTTACCTGTCTAACCAGTGACTCTAAATAACTCTAAAACCAAAACTGAGCACTAAGGAAATGTGACACGACACGCATAAAATAAATTAGCTGCTTGTTTATTTAATTTAATTTATTTTATTTTTTTCTTTTGGAGGCAATGTCCCTTTAAACTTTAGAAAGGGAAGTGGTCCTGAATAGCTCAGTGGGAAGGGGTTCAATCCTCTCAGCTAACTGTATGTCTGCTCTGAAGGTAATGCAAGGCACTCTGGGTAAAAGCATCCACCAAATAGCTTATTTATGTGTGTGTTAAGGTGTTGCTTTTGTAATACAGCTGCTTGTGGTGGTACCTGCTGTGCTATGACCACCTCAAAGGCCTTTCATTGCACCACTGTGTTTTGTGAAGCATCCACAAACATAATCAGGAATTCGGTGTGTCTTCACAGCCATGTCGGTTGCATGAAGCTAACTTCACAGTGAAACAAAATGGAATTTGGTATGTGGTTTGCTCATTTTTCACCAGTATGTGGTAAAGGGGAAAAAAAGTCTTACGTAATAATTCCTACAGTAAGCGGAGATTAGCACTTTCAAAAAGTGTGTCAGTAATTCTAGTCACAAACTCTCCTCACTTCTGTTTCCAGAGGACTCTGGAGGTTTGTTGGTGGAGAAAAGAGGACTTTGTTCGCAGGCGGTGCCCGGCGATAGCACGGTAATCCGCGCGGTTTCACAGACACATGCAAAGCACACACTGCGTCTGCATTAGCTTTGGTGTGATCTTCCATTAATGCTTAAAAGGGGGTTGGAGCGTTTAAAATGATACTTAGTATTTTGAAATAATGCAGCCAGAAAAGCATTTCAAAATCGTTTCTTTTTCTTCTAGCCCCATGGCCTTTGGAATAATTTGCATTAACCCACTTACACCTCTTCATTTTGATGTCTAAGGCAGATCTGTATTTTGAGCATACTGTACCCCTAACTGCAGTCTGGTTTTGCTGTTAATTATGGATTCTTCTCACAGTGTGTAGGTTTAAACTCAGGGTTATTTGGTCTCCAGCTCACACTTTAGCCTGGGGGCTCTTCTCCTCCTCAGAAGTTACATGATGGACGTAATATACAGTTTAGTGGGGAACCCGAGCGCTACAAAACACCCAAAAAATTGTGTTATTCATTTGTTTGCCGTTTTCAAACATCCATCATCCATTTTTTCTACAGGCGCTATCAGTAACGCAGCATATTGAAAACGTGAAAGCGAAATAAATAAATAAAAAAATAAATTCAGCCCCACTTCTGTTGTCACACATCTGAATGCATGGTCAGAGAGCTTATTGTGGATGTGTCATTCTGTGTATTCCCACATTCTTTGGGTGCAATTCGCGGCTATCTTTCCCCTCATGTGTAACAATTCCCACCACTTCATGCCTAGAAAAAAGCATCCAGGGCTGCCAAAGTGAAATAACATTTCCATTATCAGACAGTTTCACTGATGTCCACCGGCAGTAAAACTCTGTGGTGGCGCTGTGGTGATGTATTGGTTGTCATTGCATAATGACAGAGCTGACATACTATTCTGGTGCTTTTCCTGGCACCCGGCTTAAATTAGATGTCACTCCGGCAATCGGGATCCTCCCAGTGACGTCCCAGCACAAACGATTCCATTAATTAATCTGACGGCATCTTATTGGCCTGCATGATATCAACATTACTCTAATGGTTTATGAAGTAGTTTGTTAGGCCTTTGTAATTATACAGAGGCATTTAGCCAAGGGAAAAGTGGCCCCTGTGCGTCTGTTTAATATGCAACAGATAAGACTCCTGTGCTCGGCGTCTGCTTTTTTTGGACAAGCTAAGAATGAGCTAATTTCACTGAAGCAGTCATCACCTTTGTTCCCTGTTTTATGAGTTTCTTGGCTGTTGGTTCAGCCGTAATGATTTTACTGCATTTGGCGCTTCTTTTATAGCCGGCCTTCGTTATTACAGATGCAATTTTGCAACAGTTTAAGAAGACCAACAGTGTGGAACGATGCTCGCATAATCATGAAGTGTGATTCTTAAAGAGAGCAATAGATAGCTTCCAGGTCTTTCTCCACTGTGTGTGTGTGTGTGTGTGTGTGTGTGTGTGTGTGTGTGTGTGTATGGGAGTGCAGAGGAGGTGGTGAATGAGGAGAGATGAGGCAAAGCTTCTCTTTTAAAGAGAGAAGTGGCCTCATTTAGGCGATAGGCGGGCCGCGAATGTGTCTTTACTGATATCACTCCTCTGTTACCGAAGCCTGGAGCGCTGGCAGGATTAGGCGTTGGCCCACCACTAACTTCCTCTCCCCTCTCTTGTTCTCCTCTCCTCTTTTTTTCTCCCTCTCCCCGTCTCCTGTCAGTCTTTTCTCTCATGTTGCTCATGCCCGTGTCTCCCTTTCCCCCCTCTGTTTCTCCCTCTCTCCATCAGAGGTCATGGCTCCGCTACTCGTCATGACACATTCGACTGATTGGAGTGACATTTGCCGTCCCCCCTCGAAGCTTCAAGGCAACGCTGCGGCCTGCTACATGCATAACAATCCAACGGTGTCCCTGGTCCCCTCTCCTCGCCTCCCTCCCTCCTCACCCTCTGTCCGCTGCTTTAACCCTTCTGTATCTCATCTGGCCATTTTGTTCCACAACAGAGGGAATAGCGGAAATGCTATATTTGTGTCACATTCCTGCCTCTGCCTTGCGTATATCCACCGCCAGCTTGAACAGCATGTATAAGCATCTTTTGCAGGCAGCAGCATAGGACACACAGAGGCGCAGCGAACAAAGTCAGTCTCCAAAAATGTCTGCATGGCTTGTCCTGCTGGCGCTGGGCTTTGGCTCCCGGAGCGCGCTCAGTTGCATCTCTGTCATCAGCATTCAAATGAGTCCCACTGACCCGTGATGACGCTAAATAAAAAGGCGGGTAAAGTATGACCTCTAGCTGGTGATCACTATGAGGCAAACATCCATCAATATAGAAAAAAAAAATCATGTATATTTTCATAAAAGCACTAATTTTGC
>OMKZ01002559.1:1171-19772 GCA_900302535.1 Neoniphon sammara | reverse complement strand
AGCTTACCAAAAAGCATTATTCAACTTAATGTGTCTTAATTCAACTAAATAATAAAATTAAACAAAACAAACCAACAGCAAGTAACAAAAGAATAAGTCTGTAATAAAAACTCCCCACAGGAATTAAAAATAGCTTTATGAATTTTTTTTTATGTTTAGATATAGGTCTACTGTTCCTCACTAGATTTTGTGATTTTATTATTTGATGGCTGAGAGAGTTTCATTGTTTGTTGTGGTCATTTGTTTTTGACATGGTGCTGTGCATTTGTCAATGAAAGGTTCTGAGATTATCAGCTGGGCATCTTGGTAAGGTGAGAAGAGACACACATGCTGTGTGTGAATAGAGCAGCCTGTTTCCCTACTGTGCCACACTGTGTGATATATTTCCTGCTGTTCTAGCCTGCATTTGGTCTGATAAATTGACTACCATTTTTTGATTTAAAGCTGCTGTAGGCAGGTTTCTGTCAAAACAATTTTATCATAATTGTTAAGTTCCCATTATAGGCTATGCCAAAAGGCCATAACCGGTGTACTGTGCAAAACACCCAGTCTGCAAAAATCCCAAATGAAAAGAATCAATCACGGCTGGGGGTGCCCCTACCTTAGAGTCAGTCACATCATCACAGCAGCCAGCCTCTGCTGTGTGCCGTCTGGATGACCTTCATGAAGAAATGATGAAGCTGAAACTTCTCCTGAGGAAGAGAGCCTTCAGGAGCAGAGAGGCCACCAAGCTTAAGGCTCAGAGGGAGGCTCTCAGCCAAGAAAACAAGGACCTCCTCCAAGAAAATGGAGCCCTCCTCTAAGAAAATGATGAACTACTCCAAGGAAACGAAGACCTCCTCCAAAAAAACGAGGACCTCCTCCAAGAAAATGAGGAGCTCTGTATTGAGAACGAGGACCTCTGCAATGAAAAGGAGGAGCTCCGCTATACACTGGAGGAGAAGGCCGGCATGCTTGAAGCCTGTGAGGCAGACAACAGGGCCCTCCACCAAACACTGGAGGACTGGAGAGTGAAGCTTCGTAAGAAGAGGTACTCAAGCTCCGACAAGCTATCCAACCAGCATAAGGAGTGTGAGAGGGAGAAGGAGGCTCTCCTTAAAAACCTTCACAGTGTCCAAGAGCTGGCCATGATGCACAAGACCTGTGAGGTAGAGAAGAGGACCCTCCACCTTGAAAAGGACCATCTCTGGCAAGAAATGGAGCAGCAGAGACTCAAGCTAATTTTTGGAAGCATGTTTGTGCCTTTTTAGTCTTGTCTTGTCTCTTCTCATCTCGTGTTTAGGCCTGTGACATGGAGGAAGCCCTCTGAGGAGCTCAACTGTCTCCAAAAACAATTGACTCTGAGCACCCAGGAGAATGGGAACAAGCTGAAGGTGTTTTTTGGAAGCAAGCATGTTTATGCATGTTTTTTTTTTACTTTATCTTTTCTTATTTTATCTTATTTTAACAAGCTCAAGGCACAGGTGGAAGAGAATGAGTCCATCCTCCAAGAAATGGAGCATCTCTACCAAGAAATGGACCCCCTGAGGCTCATGGTGAGTTTTTTGGAAGCATATTTGTGCTTTTTCAAATCTTATCTTATTTTATCTTAACAAGCTTCAGGCAGAGGTAGAAGAGAAGGAGTCCATCCTCCAAGAAAGGGAACGTCTCTGCAGAGAAATGGAGCAGCTCAAGGAAATGCTTCAGGAGCAGCTGAGGGTAAGTGTTTTGGAAATTAAGCTCCAGCTCGTGAGAGAGGAGAAGGAGGCCATTCAAGAAAAGACAGATGTATTCTGCCAAGAAATAGAGGACCTCAATAAATTGACTGAAAAAGAGATGGCCTTGAATAAGCAAGAACATACCATGATGCTCCAGGATTGGGAGACGGAAAAGGGACTACACCAGGAAATCCAGGACCTTGGGCATGCAGGAGTTCGCAGAACGGCTCAAGAAAGAGATGAAGCAAAGGGATTCCCTGGGTCAGGAGATGGCAGCACTCCATCAGGAGCTGGACGAGGAGGCCCTCAAAATCATGGTATCTGAGAAGAATGAGACCCTCTGCCCTCAGAGCAATGGAGAGGCAACGGAGGGGAAGTCTGGAGACCAGGATGAGAAGGAGTCTGAACAAGAAGTTCGGAAAAAGTCCAAGAAGTCTTCAGTTCTGAAGAGAATCATCAAGGTCCTCACCCCAAAATAGAGTAATAAGAAAAACAAAGGAGCTGAAAAAGGAGAAGGAGTCCAACAATGACTCCATCATACTCCTGAATGGCCTCAAGAAAGCACTTGAGTACCTGACACCTGTCCCCTTTTTGTTCAATAAAAGATATCAGCTGAGGTATCTTTAAAATAATGCTACGCCTGAATTATTTCTGTAGAGATTTTTAAGTGGCAATACTGTCAACACTATGCATTACATTTAAAACAGCTGGACACAAAGTGTTGTACAGAAAATGTAAACGCTGCATTAAGTCTTAGGTTGTTTGTTTGTAACATAGGAAGTTCTTGTGTGGTTTTGCAGTTTAAATGCTGCTGTCCAACTTGGAAATGGAAGTGGAGTTGTACAGCTCTGAAATACATCTCTGAAACAGGTCTTCACATGAAGCTGAATATAAATATAGATCAGTATATTAGTGTTGCAGTAGGTCTACTGAATAGACAGAACATAAAAGCTTAATATGTCATAACTTCTCTGAATGCAAATGAAAGTTTACAGGTTCAGTTATAAGTTTCATATGAAACCACTTAAGTCTAAACACGTGGAAGAGTTTAGACAGCATCAAAGTCTTATTATCCATTTGCAAGTGTCACTGTTCAAGAAAATACCCACAGAGGTAGCCTGAAGTCTGTGTTCATGGTTCCCCTGACCATCTGTATATATGCAGCTCTGTAGGAATGTACACACATAGACAGTGTGGTTACACCCAGTAAAAGGGGGCATACAAAAGTTTATGATCTCTGTAAACTTACACTGATGACAAATTTATTTATGACAACTTCTAATTGTAAGTGGTTGCTCACTCACAGTTTGAAATCTAAATGATTTCTGCATTACTATCCCAGAACCAGTGCATTTTGTGCCAGACGCAGTATCTGCTGTAGCTCCTGCAGCCTTGACTGAGAGGTTGTTGCTGTACTATGTGGATCCGTACATAACGTTACCGTGTTAGTTGTCAGCATGTCTCACCATGACCAGCTGAAGTGATTCTGGTTCTCGCTTCCCTAAAACATCTTTCTTGTTCACACCTTGCAGTTGCTGACACTGAGCAAACAGCAGGTGGCAGCCAAACTCAGTTCACATCTGTTGCAGTGAAGCAACAGAACCATTGGACCCTCTCTCTGTCTGTGGACTTGTCTCTTTCTGATATGTTACAGTCATGTAAAATACTTCATATAAGTGCTGAGTGCTTTTTACATTTGCATTCGTGCTGTTTTCAGATCATGAAAGCAAAATAACATGACATGTGCAAACAGATACTACAGTTGGATAGATGGAACAGAAAAAAACAGTTGGAAAAGATGTTATATAAGCCTTGATATATACACCTATATTTTACCCTGGCTATAATCTTGCATTCAGGTCCCACTGGAAAGATGGTCCCACTTCAAAGTAAAAGAGGGGTTAGGTCACAGCCAATGATGAGAAGACTACTGTAGAAGGTGTTGATACTGCAGTAATAACACCTGATTAAAAATACAAGAAAAGCGTTGTGAGTGAAATTTTAGGAATGAAGACAGTATTTTTTTTTTCTTATAGCTGATTTTCAACGTTCAGTCACAACTTCTGCGTTACGGCACCTTTAAGGTGGACCGGAAAATTCGAATGGGATGCCAACAGCCTTAAACGAAAGCTGCTACACAGTAGCACTATTCCAACATTGCTTCAGTCCCACGTACAGATCTGTAACTGTGGCCTTTTTTATGAATTGCTGGCTTTATGCACGTATAGACATGCACTTTTCTATAACATTTTTTTCTTTCGTTCGTTCTTTTTCTTTCAAATCTTAATTGGTAAATTGGTAAAAGTACAGCAAAAGGAGAAGAAACAGATCACTGCACTGAACAAGGATATATGACATTTAAGTGACAAGATGATAAAAATATTTATAATTATTCTCTTACAAAGGAAGTACGGTTAACAACAAATTGCGTAGATCCTATGAGAACCAATCAGAGAACACTTTACTGCTGCTTAGTGACCGGCGACCAATAGGAACTCACTGTGTGAGCGCGGATAAACGGATTTGTTGTTTCTGCTTGTGAGGAGTGATATCTGTGTTTGCCGACAGTAATACTTGGATTCATCCTGTCTTGGGAACCAGTCAAAATGAGTCTGTCTCTAAGGTAAACCCGAGTATTTCAGCTACTCATTTAATTTTCTGGCACATTTTCCCACGTGAACGGTGAACTGTCGCCTAGCAAAAGCCAGTGTTAGCTAACTTAATTAACGTTAGCAAATCTTAGCCTAACTGTTACCTAGCTTTTGTCATTTAAGATTGCAATGCGAGGGTCATCTGCTTTATTCGCGTATGTTAGCAGCTGGCAGCAAAACTTTATAATTACAGGCGTGGTAGATGACTATTGTCTTAGGTTTCTAGACAGTTAGTTTGCTACCTAGCATTGTGCCGCAGCCCTCAGCAAGTAAACACAATTGATATGTCTACAGTGGATCGCCAGATGCGGTGATTCCCCCATAACTGGTGTCTGTTTTTCCAGAGCTGAACTTGCTACAGATAAAGTCAAGCGCAAGAAGAGGAGAGAGCTCACAGAGGAGCAGAAACATGAAATTAAAGAGGCTTTCGAGTTGTTTGACACTGATAAAGATAAAGAAATCGACTACCATGAACTCAAGGTAAACATCAAGGGCCTCAAGTCTCATTTAAAGGCCTGTATAGTCTCCAAATTGCTATTCCATACCTCATTCTGTTAATGCTCAATAATCGAAGCCCCTCCAGAAAATGTTATGTGTGCAAGTTGTATAATGCCATGTATGACTAAATGTATGGTTAATATAGTTTTAATTTCATGCATCATCGGCAGTCATTCATTATTTATAGAACATACCTAACATTTCTCTTTTTGTCTATCTGCTAAACATGTCAGTTCAGATGTCTGAATCACATATAAAGTGGTCTGCTTTAAAAGTTGTCCTACAGATGTTAGATAATCAATTGGCTGATTTAGAGATAATTCAGTTCTCAAGCCAGCCAATTAAATCTCACAACACAATTTAAGAAATGCCAACATATCTGTTACAGGTGGCAATGCGTGCACTTGGCTTTGAGGTGAAGAAAGTAGATGTTCTGAAGATTCTCAAGGACTATGACAGGGAGGGAAATGGCAAAATTACATTTGATGACTTCAATGAAGTAGGTAAGTGTTATGACCTTTTTGTTTGGTACTTGTATGCAAAGTGTATTGCAGAAAATATGATCATTAAGTTAGTAATAGCTGATGGGAAGAGGGATGAATTGTAATGCACACTTAATAAAATAAGCTTAACAGATAATGTGCACATCTTACTTAAAAAAGGTGTGCAAGTACAGTTTTTGTTTCCAGCTCTTTAGCTGCAGCATGATTGAAAATTATCAAAAGTCAGTGACTATCAAAAACTACACACCAAATGCATAAATAATAGATAAGAAACACACCAATTAGTCAAAATAGAAATGTACTTAACTTCCAGTCTGCCGCTATGAACTTCATCCTGTTATCATCACCTGCTGTGCAGTGTTTTGCCAGCCAGCACCTGCTTGGTTGGACACTGCTTTACACAAAAGACACTAGAAGCCACTGTAGACATCAAAATTGCTTTGCTCCTCGTTAGCCTTGACCAAGCTCCCCTGTATCTTTGGGCTTTTGGTGAGAGTTTTTAAGTTTCTGCTTCAGCCCGCCCTGCAGAACATTGTCCCCCATAAAGGGTGAAGTTTAAAAATGAGCAGTCGGCACAATAAAGAGCTCTTGGAGGCCATATTCAGTCACGCTGTTGAGGAGACTTGTACAAAGCACTGGAACCATTTAAGGAGTTGGGCTTTCCTGTTCAAATTCAGATGGACAACTCGAGAGTCTGATGAGAGGACAGTGGGTGGGTCTTATTAGCTCCCCCTTTTTCCACAATATTCATAGACTTTCTTCCATGCTTTCTATTTTGTACAGAGGGAAAGCCTGAGATCGAGCTTAGTTCCAATATAAATAAATGATGTATTTTTCCATGGTGTGTTTTTGTTTCATTGGTTTTTGCTTCACCTTGAATGTAAACTGCTGCAGGAAATCCTTAATATATGTGTATATTTGTGTCTTCTCTGAATTTTAAAGTTACAGACCGCATAATTGAGCGAGATCCAAAGGAGGAGATCATGAAGGCCTTTAAGCTGTTTGATGATGATGAATCAGGCAAGATCAGCCTGAGGAACCTGAGACGAGTGGCTCGAGAGCTTGGAGAGAACATTACTGACGAGGAGCTACGCAGCATGATCGATGAGTTTGACACTGATGGAGATGGCGAGAGTAAGTTATCAGTGGGATATATTTTGTTACATCATGCTTGCGCCACTAAGCGAGAGAAAAGGCGTGATAGTTTTGTCTGGACGGCTGTGCGATTACCTAGTTTGAGGTCAGCTTGTCATGGATTGTAAGCATAAACTGCTGTAGTTTCAAAGAAGATAAATTAAAAGGCAGAAAGAGGCATTTTCTACTAAAAAACTTTAGCAGACAGCAACAAATAGGTCTATCCATCCTTTTTTTAACTCAAATTATGGCGATATTTATAGTTTTAGTTTATCAATGCTAAAATTTTGATCTGATGTATTGCTGAAAATAAAAGTGTGTAATTTTTATGATAAAAATCTCACCTACAAAAATAAAAAATTGAACATTTAAGCAATAAAATGCACACTTGCCCCTTTCAGTAGACCTAGGGGTTATGATTTTATAAACTGTACAGTAAGAATTGGCCTGGTGGGGTGCGATCAGTGGCTCGGTAGTAGAATACATGTTTCGTTGTTTGTCTATCGACTTCATTTCTCAGTTGTGGGTAAATCCACAGGTGTCCTCTGCTGTTTTGTTTTTTTTCACTCTTTGTATTTGCATGTGAGATTTAAGAGTGTCTATGTCACTCTACAGTGATTAACCAGAAGCTGAAGGGAGAACAGAGTTAAATCAAACTGACCGTTGCACAGCAGTGCTTTAATATTTATATTCATTTGTAGTCACCGTGATTATTTTGATTGGAAATATTAAAACGACCACGTAAGTATAACTTTGTGGATCGCCAGCAATAGCTAGCCAGAGCTAACTAAGGCATGACCTGGAGTTGCAATATGTTTTGCACTTCAGGGCCACCGAAGTATCATGAAGATAGTCAATTTTAAAAAGACAGATTACATGGAAGCCTTTCAAAACATGAGAGGCACAGTGGCTAGAAAAAAGACAAAGTAATGTAGTGTGAATTGTTTACTGGTCTTCTGTGAAAGTGTATGTGATGGTCCAAGTTAGTAAAGAGAGAAGATTGTGTGCGCGTGTGTGTGTGGGCCCTGACCCAAAACCGATAAACACACACACACACACATGCTCAGGTTCCCTTCGTCAGGAGAGAGTGCAGAAAGCTTTTTTTTTAAAGGCATTTTGAATGCATTTTCACTATAATAAAAAAAAGATGTATGTACTCGACGTGTCTTGATGATTACCTTTCACCACCTGCGTTCAAAATAGGCATATAAAAATATAAACACTCTATAAACACAAATCTATTCAAGGTGCTATACACCAGCATAGACCTGTATAATTGCCACATAGTACTACATCTTACATTAATCTTACTTTCCAGCAGACCCACTATAAGACATAATGGGAAATTTATATATTTATATTGTATATATTAATTTAAAAAAAAAGTCTTTTACATTTACCCAAAATCTTCTTACTTATGGGCTGTCCCACAATAAATACATAAATAAATCAATAAAATAAATAAACCTAAAATGCAATCCTAGATTTGTTGTGCTTGCAGTTGATGCTAATTTTATTCTATCAGATGCATCCTATAGGCTCATCTAAATTTGGTGCTCCCCCCTTGTCCTTTTGCAGGGTGTTATAAATAACGTTAAAAATAGAGTAGGGTAAAGACTGCTGGCAACCACTCATTAACATATAGCCCATTTCTTATTTTTCAGATTTAGAGTATAAGATCCCTGAGAAACATCATTTATTTGTTTCTGTGGCACTTTCTTGAACGATGTTCGAACAAACACACACATGACCCACTTTATTTTCCAGCTGAACTTCATATACATTGTTTTTCTCTTTCCAGTAAATCAAGACGAGTTCCTTGCCATAATGACTGGAGACTCTTGATGGGAAGACTGGCATGTGTGGATGTTTTTGTTTTTTTTTAAATCAAATGCCAGGGTATTTTGTGATGGATGAGAAGCTGAGCCAGTGAGCATCTGTCAGCGTCTGCATGAGGTGAATATGTGATGAACATGTATCAACACAAATGAAGATCTTCCTCTCACAGGCACCTTAGTGGACTGAAATGCCTTATTGACCCCATAGTTTATACTTGACCAGTTACTTTCATAAAAGAATTGGACTGAATGGAAAGTCCAACATGTGGCCACATCGCTCACCTCTAGTCAGCCTTCTCAGATCATCAGACTTCTCTTCTGTACTGTGAATCCCAGTAACGCTGTGAAGATCATGTTGGCCTTCTATTCAAACTTGTTCTATGTGTTGTTGACATTACATGTTAGATTATCTGAAGCATATGTTTTGCAAGCTCACCCCAAAATTGATTTGTAAAAGCATTTTAGACTTTAATGAGTTTGATATTGCTGGTCTGTATAGTTAATATAAAAGTCTTATTTTCACTCTCGCTGTCAGTTCTTCTTTTACGTCCCATTGACTGTGTGTGTGTGTGTGTGTGTTGGGGGGGATTTCAAAGTGAGTTTGTGATTCTGTCTGTATGTATATTCTTTGGCAGAAAAAAAATCTCTTGATATGACATAAAAAAATACTCATTTTGTAGATGACCATTTTAAATTGGTTGCCATAGCTTTTCATTTAACATTGTGAGGGTTGAATGTGCTATTTATTTTGTACAAAAAAAAATAAAATGTTTTGCGTGGACATTAACTCTTGTTATTTACTATTTATACTTGCTGTTTCCAGTTTACTATACTTGTTCTTAGAAATGTATCTATGTATGTTCTTTGGCTCTAATGTCATGCCTTGTACTTTGTGCTGTGCCTTAGCTTTCCACCAGAGGGCGTGTGTCTTTCATGACTTCCCCTGCAGCTTCATGCACTGTGGAAAATCAGTCTGATTACATTCCCTCTGCTGTTTATTGTAAGACATAAAATCATAAATTGTACATTTACCTTAGTTGGAACAGTCGATTCTTCTGTTAGATTAAAACTAAGAGCTATATTGAACTTTTTCTTCTTTTATTTACTTTAGTTTTTTTTTAATACAGAATCCTGATTTAATTCAAATGCCAAGTTGCCATATTGGCATGAATTACAAAGACCTTTGTGCCATATAACAAATGTGAACAGATTCAGTAAACTATCATCATGATGTGACATTAACAACAAATAGTCCAACAGCATAAATCAATAAAAAGAAACCCTTCTCATTGCTCAGCTCTTGGCATTTCAGGGCTTTATGGAGCTCGGAATACTAGCAGTGCGAGGAATGGTGGCTGCTGTTCAGTAAATTATTTTAAACTGTGATGGCTCATAATGCTAGTCCTATTCCCTTTTCTTTCTCACTATGCTGACAACAATAGCTGATGCTTCAAATCACAAAGGGATAACAGACAAAACATTTTAAACATTTTAAAGGTGTAGACTTGCTGTTTAAAAAAAACACAAGGACCTTGGTGTATGTGTTGAAATGAAATAATAACAGCAGTTAGTCAAAGCCACTCTGACACACTGCACTTGCAAAGATACATAATACTGACCACAAAACCTCTTAGGCGGATGCCACAAAGCTCCCTGTCATTTAGCTCTGCCCAAACCTATACATATTGATTTAGATGAAGGCCTATGGTTCTGATTGGTTAGATGAAAACACTGCGTGGTTTACGTTTCATCTGTCCTGGACCCGACCTGCTGCTCAGATGATTAGGAGGATTGCGGTTAGTTTGCTTTGGTAATAACTCCAGCCAATCACATGATGACAGAGCAGAGGATTCAATATGGCTTCATCCTGTGTAATTAGAGGTTTAAAGTTTCTGAGGGAGACAAATGAGAGTGATGTCGTGATTCGACAGGGCTTGACGACACCGTTTTACTCGTATAGATGCACATGCTGCTGACATTATACTCCACTCTGAGAACAGGCTGAAGGTCAGCATTAACATTGATTAGCAGGACCTGCATCTGGCCATTACTGTAGGAGTAGACATCATGTCTTGCCCTTGCACTGGCACATGCTCAGCTGTTAGTCCCTGGACCAGAGCAACACATGCTCCAGAAATAAACCAGCCTGGTTCCTCCCCAGTTACAACCTCAAAGTCGCCCCCCTGTGGTTTCCACATGGCCACAACCTACTGTACGACTTCTCTTACTGTCCCTCTCTCTGCCTCCCACCCACCCACACACACTTTTGTATTACCAGTAATCATCTGTGTTTGATGAGAATTCTAAAAATACATCTGTCTGGCGGTCCTGCCCTGGGTCTGATTGCTTTGTGGTTAAGTGTAATAGCACGGGTTAGCTTGATTTAAATGGGCTAATGGGATGGTTTATTGATGATTCTACTTTGGAGTAGCTTTGAGTTTGTGGATTCTACTTGCACTGGGTTGGAGTTAACGCAATGAAGGTGGTGGTGGTGGTACAACACTCCTTTTGTCGGCCATCCGATTAATGAATATCCAGCATGTGAATAGGTTGGTAATGTAGAGACAAAAGGCTGAACATTTTGCTCCAGCACCCTGCCAGAGTGAGAAACCCACTAACAAGGTCATAAACAAAATGGCTTTACAATAGATCATTGTCCTCCAATAGCTGATCACTCAATTACAGGGCAATTACTTGTCTTTTGAAATGCTTCTGCTGAAGGCGGAAGAGAGTGGTGGGTGAATGGTTAAAAGGGGGGTAGAGTATACTTGTCATAGTAAGAATGGGCTAAGGTCATTGTTGGAAGATGTGAAGAAAAAGCCCACTGAAAGCTAAGAAATGACATTGAATTTAAAGAGTGTAAAACTTAGAATACCTTATGTTTGTATCATTACTGCATTGTCTCATGGCTTACAACTTATTAATGTACAAGGGTTGGGTATTGGCAAGGACCTCACGATACGATAGATATCACGATACAAGGGTCACAATATGATTGTATTGCGATATACGTATTGCGATACTTTGCAATACTCTACATAATTTAGTGAAAATCTAAAAATAGAGCTGAGAATATAACATTAAACTAAAATATGGATGCCATAACATCATATAAATAATGCTGGATGTGACAGGTGCTGGAAAGCAACCAGCTTGCTAGCCCTATAGTGACATCTACAGGAGCAAAAGTCATAGGATCACAGGGATTTGAGGGAAATTTAAGGACATTTAAATTCGTTCACTG
Organism: Neoniphon sammara; assembly: GCA_900302535.1. Classification (NCBI taxonomy): domain Eukaryota; kingdom Metazoa; phylum Chordata; class Actinopteri; order Holocentriformes; family Holocentridae; genus Neoniphon; species Neoniphon sammara. Next base: position 8,207 of record OMKZ01002559.1, on the reverse strand, counting down.
TATCGCAATATGAGGGGCTGGAATATCAATGCAGTATCATGGAAAAAAATATTGCGATTCTCAGCTGTATCGATCTTTTTGCACAGCCCTAATGTGTTCTGCATATATGTAAATCCCATAATATGTCATTGTATGTGGGGGGTGCCTCTGAAGTGACCGCTTGGAAGTTGGGGTCAGAGTTCAGCTCTTGTGTCCACCTGTCAGTCATTAGGTGAGCTATGCCAACCATGTGACAACACTTAGCTTCTGACCCCAAATGAGACAAGGGAGGATAAGGGGGCTGGTTGGGCTGTTTACTGGTAGGTTTGGTTTGTCTGGTAATGGCATGGCTGGCATTAAGCTGACTCACATGGGCCAACAGCTATCCAAATGGATGACACCTCTGATACCAGGAATAGGATGCTTTGTCAGGAGAACAATATCAGCTGATGCCACCTTTGATCTTTTGGCCATTTTATACTGTCAGCTTCCCTCATATTTGTTTGCTGTTTCTCAGTTTAGAATATTGTAAAGGAGTACTGAAAACTCTGGAGCATTTAGATGTTTTTTTTTTATTTGAGACTTTGAGTGTTTACGATCTGTGTCAGCAGGAGGTGTGACGAGATTGTCCAGGTGGAAGCAGTGGCTCTTGATACCCCTGAGGAATGACCTCAATCCATGGCCACAGTGAGTGGATCTGTGGAATGATGAGTCTCTTAAAGGAATACTCCAATGTTTTGGGCAGAATACCTTTTTTCTGACTTACCCAGACTGAGACAAGACACATTTTCACCATTGGTTTGGTTCTAGTATTCCTTTAAAGCACAACGACTCCAATGATTCCTCTTCACTGATTTGAATCCTGTAGTAGATATTTCTCACTATATTTTGTCATGTTTATTTTTTTATTGTTTACATTTTCATCTGTTTTCAAGCACTTTAACTGTACTCTATAAATAAAGGTTATTGTTTTTGTATTATATTACAGCTTCCTGAAAAGAACTACCATTGCACACCACATTCTGAATACATGCACCTACAAATAGAAAGGGGGACACAGACAAAGTACATATATGATGATAAAGACAACATCAGCATCACCCAAGACAGTTGTTGTGTACACCCAAGACTGTGTAAAAGTTGAAACTTTCAAGTTCCCTCATGGTGGAGGTACACAAGGGGACTGAACACACAGACGTGAACAGGGAATGCCTAGAGACATGCTGTGGATTGTGGACTATGCCTGGCAGTTGGGTGAGGATGGATTAGTTTACACACGCTCATGGCTTTCACAGTAACCTTATCCCCTGTAGAGCACAACCTCGCCCAGCCACACCACGCTGAACGGACCTTACCCAACACTCCGTAAACCCAATGAAAAAATCCTACCCGTTCCCTTTCCAAACGCATCATAATCTTGGTAGTGTGATGAACTACCAAGCAGCTGTGTCATAAAAGTCTCGTCTTCAGTAGTTTGGAGCAATAAGGTTGCATGTTAATCTGCACAGCTCAAATCTACCATAGATTGAGATGGGCTGTTCCTTTTCAGTGAAGCTAGACAGTTTTTCTCCTCTCTGAAGCTCAGTTTCAGTACATTAAATTATCTAGATCTGATATTCACACCATTATAAGTTGGTATTATAGTTGTAATCTTGTAATTACAAGATACTCTGTGAGTTTGTTCACTTTGTAATGGGTGGATCAATGAGGAAAAGTGCGAAAAAATAACTGGTAGCTTGAAGAGGAGAAGGTTAAGAAGAGGAAGAAGGGGAAGGCTTGAGGACCTCTCCCTTCCAGTAATAATATTTTCAGGATCTTTCCTTGCACACATCTGGTTCTCTTCAGAGTGAGCTTATTGGTTCTGCCACTGCTTGTTTATGTTTCTCCAACACCTCATCCACCTCCCATGCATCACTTGCCTACACATGCAGTGGGTGTAGGATGCACACAGGCAAGGACACCCACCACACAAACACACACAGACAGTATTCACCATTACAAATGGACACATATGCCTGTGTACACACGAGTGTCGAGTTTACATGCACAGACAAAAAGAAAGACATAAGCAATATTTACAGCCATCATTTACAACATCTGCATAACAATTTAAAAAAATCATTTAAAGTTAGTCAGGTTCTTCATCAAATTTCCGATTTCTTAGACAATACTAATGCGGTTTTGGAGGACAATAATAATATCAATAATGAGCACATTTTTGAAACTTATAAGACATTGTACTTCATAGGCAAGCTTCAGTTGTTGTTTTGTTTTGTTTTTTTTGTGTGTGTGTGTTTTTTTTAAGTCTATTCATTCAGAACCAGTATAATAGCAGAGAATTGTGTCATCAGCATAAACATGTACATTACTGGTATTAATGGCCAACATATTGATGTATGACCAAGGGTGGATCAAATACTGAGGGGAACCCCCTTATTTATGTTCAGAAACAATTTCATACATCACTCAACACTACACACTGTGATTTATCTAACAGGTAGCTTTGAACACAATCACAGGATTCTGTATCTAGGCTAGTGAATGTATTAAAGTCTTAAAGGAATATTTCAATGTTTTGGGCAAAATACCCATTTTTCCGACTTACCTAGACTGAGACAAGATGTTTGATACCATTTTCACCTCTGTACGTCCACTGGTTTGGTTCTTATGCATGGCATTTCATGTTAGTTTAGCATAAAGACTTGAAGTTTACAGGAGTCGTTAGCCTAGCTCCTTAAACAACTCTTTTTTTTTTTTCTTTTTTCCCCCCCAGATGTATATTTCAAATACATATGAGGCAGTGTGTAAATAAGCCAGCTTTGGAGTGGCTGTAAGGATTATGGTTTTCACTTTGACAAAGCTAGGCTAATGCCTCCTGGAGACTTCAAATCTTTATGCTAAGCTAACATGAAATGCTACCCATAGGAACTGAACCAGTGAACATACAGAGGTGGAAATGATATCGCACATCCTGTCTCAGTCTGGGTAAGCTGGGAAAAAGGGTATTTTGCCCAAAACGCTGGAGTATTCCTTTAACGAGAGGTACTGAGTAGGAAAACAGGAATTACAAGTTTGCTTCAGTTGGACGATGGATGAAAGTTGGTTTCATGCTCTACAACAGGCCAGAACTGGTGATTTTTCTGACGGGTTAAATCTGCCATAATTAAATTTCAGTTCCATATTTTGCTGGCTTCCTGAAGAGAGGGCGCAGTACAAACAATCACTATGTTATCCTTTTCTCCTCCTTTCCACCTCCTCTCCCTCCCTCCCCTTTCCTCTCTTCTTCAGGTCTAAATGGTGCAGACAGGAGTCTAAACAGCTAGATGGAGGGAAAAGGGAAGAGGTAAAAACGAAGAACAGAATATTTCTTCAGCAGGAGGCGGTGAAGGATGGAAGCAAACCAACTATGGGGAAATTTAAACAAGTAAACTTAACACACCGAGACATTTTTCCCTCTCAGTCTAAACGCTGGCTAACGGCCCAACTCAGTCTCAATCACAGTGTTATAACAAGAGGGGGCTCATGCATAAAATTTATTTTGGGGTGGCATTATCCTTTACGCTTCAACTGTTCCCTTTCCTCGCCAGTTTGACTGAACCTGGCTTGCTTATGTAGGACAGTGGTTCCAGGTCAGCTGGAGGAAATGTAAGGTGAAAACCGACAGTACCAAGAAGTCATCAAATCTTTAAGTCTCTTCTCTATGGATGCACAATATTGGATTTTTTGCAGATATCCAATATACCGATATTTTCCAACTCTTTTGGCTGATTGCCTATGCCAATACAGATGTATGCACTTTTTTTTCTACCTAATGGCAGAGAACATCAAATCTCTCCTGTAGTGGAATCAACATATTATTATACCTACTCTTATCGTGTGCAGATGCAGCCATAAAATACAGTGCTTTTCAAAATGTACACATTCACTGGGCAAAATAAGAAAACTACACCACAGGCATATTGTTGCACCCTCGACGCAAAAGACATGATGACATAGTGCTAGGGCTGGGCAAAATGGTCAAAATTAAATATCACAATATTTCTGACTAAATACCTCGATATGGATGTTATGACGATATTGTAGGGATGACCACTGGTTCTTTCGCATAATATTTACACAATGACATTTTGATAAACAGTTAGTAGTAATGTAAATAGGATGAGCAAGCAGGTAGCGGCAAATAATAGAACACGATAGCGTGCCGATATTACCGCGCATCCCTAGTCTTTTCCCACAGGATTCAGTAATGGTTTATGCACAGGCTCTCATGTGTGTTGAGACGCCTGCTGCTGTGATCAATGTCCTGCCTGAGTTTGTTATCTTTGGTCAGGGAAACAGTGTGCCTGCAGTCTTAGCTCTTTGCGCTGCATATTTCTATGCAGTCTTGAGGACGTTCTATGGATACATAGACCATCGAACCCAAGCAAGACTGTATCCTTTCCTTCTTATGCCAGGAGCTGACAGGAGTGGACAGGTGAGGGTAATCCTCAGCCAAGCAGATGCTCAGTGTGCTGATATCTAGGACATGCTCGCAGGTTTGATCTCTCTCTCTTTCCCTGTAATGTGTAGAGCCGTAGGTCTTTGGACCAGTAATCCCGGGCTCTTACGCCAAGGCCCATAGAGGCCCTGAGTGTCAGCAACACCTCTTTCTCTCCCATACATGCACTCATACACTCAAGCACGCACACTCACACACATACACACACACTGGCAGCATCATTGACACCTCAGAGCTAAATATACCAGGAGTGGCAACGACAGGTGACCAGGCTCTTTCCACAGACATGCACTCAGCCAGCTCGGACACAGGAGGTCACAGGGTGTGCGATTGTGAGTGTATGCGTAAAAGAGAGAGAGAGATATGAAGAGAGTGAGCGTGTGTATGTGTGTGTGGGGTGGGGGGTAAAGGGAGGAGGAGGGGGGCACCAGGGCTAATGAGGGTTGAGTCTAGCTTACCTCTCCTCAGTGTGGACTGAACTCAGATCCAAACAGCCCAGTTCTGGGTCCCCTCCTCTTAAGCCAGCTGGTCTGGCTTGAAATCTTTCTTCCTTTATTTTATTTTTTTTTGTCATTCTTACTTGTTTGATACAAGGGATTGTCTGACCCACAGCTGGAGCTGCTGGGGGGAACCTTCCAGGTGAAGACAGAAAAAAAAAAAGCACTGGTGAGTGTACTGTACTGTTCAAGGAGGAATGTTGCCCATGAGTCTGTGAGGAGGGATGGTGATGGATGTTGCTTGCATACATATGAAATCCTCCCATGAATTCAGAGTGGGTTTGAACAAAATGTGAGCTCTAAGAGGATGCCTGGAATGATGCTAAAGAGAAGACAGGAAAGTGTGCAGTATAATTTGTGTGAGGGTGAGAAAGTGTATAATAGGGTTGAGAATATCAAAAAAATGAATTAGATTAAATACACTGCTTTTTATTGGGCAGTGGTTAGTAGATTGGTGAGAATGGAGGTGTTAATAAAACATTTCTTTTAGCTAATGATTGGAACTACAGGCAGAATACATTGCTAATTGAGGGAAAAGGAAAGAAATTATATGTTGGAAATATTCAAGAAACACAAAAAGCAACTTTTTTCTCATGAAGTCCACCGGAGCAGTTCTTTAATCTCGTTCACCTCTGTGGGTGGTTGGCCGAGGCTGCGTGTTACGCTGTGCCCTGTCCTGTCCAAACGCATTCTCGAGCGAAGAGGTAGAGCCGCAGCTGCAGGAATCAATCAGGAGAGAGAGACACTCATACAGTTGTCAAAACGCAGTTGACTTAAAAGAGCTGGAAAACACACTAGCCAGTAGTGGGAGATTTCTGCATGAATGCTAATCACCGGATGGAGCTGCAACAGATTTTTTGATGAAATTGTACAAATCAGAGGGTCTGACAAACTCGCGACAAGAAGCCATTGCTGATCATAACAATGCATTTGGCATTTTCCACTGACCTTTGTGCAATGCTTGATCAAGGGCGGCATGAAATGACACTCAGGTTGTGATTGAGACCTAGAAATCTTTTTTTTTTTTTGCCATCTTGTGCAATACAGGCGCTTTCCCTTGGCACACTTACATGTTGCTTCATGTATAAAGTGACCATAACATTATGCAACAAAGCCCAATTTCATTTATCGATAATTAGCTGTTTTTAAGTGATGTGGTATAAACGGACAGGTCTGTATTTTACAGTGTTGTCATAATATGTAAATCTGCAAGAAAACAGTACTTACAGTCTTTGCACACAAAGAGCAAGAGTTTTTGCTTTCTGACAACACTTTTGTTTTTTTGGCATCAGAAAAAATTACAGATTACAATATGGTCAAATATGTAAATATCACCTCTCAGCTGATTACCGGTTTTTCACTTATTTTGTCTATTTAGATGCAACTCAGTTTCACCATGTAAGATGGTTTATTGTACTGACAATCCAGTTAGTGATCCCCTCGCTTTTTGAATAGATGGGAATAGACTGAATAAACTGTAGCTGTCTTAGGTGTATGATAGAGAATAACAGATACCACTTCATTTAACGACCTTTCACAAGAGCAACATCATAATATGTGCATGTTTTGTCATTGCATGTTTGTGGGTTTTGGAGTGTTGTGCGACGTGCCTATGTAAGTGAGAGGGAACATTAAATGAGTAAACACAATTAACCTGATATCCCTTCTTAGTCCTGCTCCAACAATAGAAATAAGAGCCTGGGCACAACAGAAGTTGCCATGTGTATAACATAGAATATAAGTGTTAGGACAATTTGCAATTTACTGTTAGCACAATTTATGCCACTTTTTCAAAGAACTTTAACCTTATTTGGCAAGACAGTAGGACAAATGGTATTTTGGAAATGAATTAATGTTTTCCACATAAACATCTGTTAAAGATCTTTGGGCTCTCTTTAGTGATCTATAAACTCATGCTTTGACTTTATTTCTCTTTCCTCTACTTGTACTACTACTACTTTATCTCCCCCCATCTCTCTCTCTCTCTCTCTCTCTCTCTCTCTCTCTCTCTCTCTCTCTCATGCATCCCAATGGAATAAACTGAGAGGGGCATGGATTGCAG
>OMKZ01002553.1:7082-20810 GCA_900302535.1 Neoniphon sammara | reverse complement strand
GGAGGGGGTCTTTGGATACCCACCGCAGCATCCTATGCAACTGTCATCAAGCTTTGTTCATTGGCTCCAACAATGTGAGCTGTAACAGTCTTTAAAAATGTCCAATCAATGAGTAAGCAGATGGACCAAGGCAGCCAATAATAAGAGCAGCAATGAAGTCTGTCATTTTAGAGTAATTTTCCTTTTTTTTTTTCTTTTTCCTTTTTTTTTTATTTCACAAATGAAATAACCTGTTAGGTCACTAATGGATATTGATGCTGCATTGAGCAAATAAGTTATTGTTGTATACTGTATGATAAAACTCTAATATAGTGATATGTTCTGTTTCATCACATACTATGATTTGATTTTGACTTTGTGGTTGTCTTGATCAGACCGTGTCAATCCCGCAGCAATCTCACTCTCTTTAGGAAATTAAAAAAAAAAAAGACAAAGTGTGCAAATCATTGTGGGTGTTTCACTACAATATGAGGCACTGACTCATAAAGGGTCATCAATAAAAATAATACTCTGTAGAACATCTAGATATAATACTGTGGAGAAACTGCTGCTGTTCTGTGTTGAGAAGGACTAGAACTCATCCTCCTCCCGTCGGGGCTGTGGGACACTCATTCCTTCTCTCCATCTTCACTGTTCCCTGTTGGATCACAGAAATTAGAGAATTACTGTAACTTGATAATCACACTGAAAAGAACAACTGTATTGCTCCAACACCTTCAGATGTTTTTGAAAACTTGATTATGCAGTGAAAGGTAGAAACACTATGGATTTTCCACTTTTATGAAAAATTTGGGGTGTATATTTTGAAAGGCTGTTGTGTTTTCAGTGCAAAGAAAGAACATTATATGAGAGCACAAACTATTGGTGTGGAAGGTAGATGTTCATACAGACCTGTTGCTGAGCCCATGTGGGGGTCGGAGACATGTGTGATAGAGAACCGTGAAACACTGAAACGGTTAAATGCTACGGCTGCAGGTTTGGGAGCTTCTGGACTCTTGGAGGGAGAGGTGGGGGAGGACTGGGGCTCAGGGATAACGGCAGGAGAGGGCGAGCTGGACATAAACGGGACGTCATCTTCCCATTCATAACCTCCACCTGAATACACACACACACAGTCACAATTACTGACAGTTATCCAGGATATCACATCGACTAGATTAGTTTTCACAGATGTCCTTGACGATCTCACCCTGTTCTGAGTTGTTCCCATCTATGTCATCAGAGAAACAGTATGTTCCATGGGGTTGAGCTTCAGTTTCAGGGTCAGGCTGTGGCTGGTGGTTATTTTCCTCCTCTGGAGAGTCCTGCCCACTAGACTGTGCTTCTGCGGAGAACGTATAATCAGCCAGTTCCCCTGTGGGGCTCTCCTGGGGGACAGAAATGAGTATCACATACATATTGTGAAAGCTATAACATTTAATGCATGATATACATCGTACAACTTGACCTACTCATTCACTGACCTGGTCAAAAAGGAACACGGTGACATCATCGAAGAAGGACACAGCTTTTTTCTTCCTCTCCAGCTCATCACAGAAGGACTGGGTGAGCAGGGTGGGCATCTTCAAGAGGCTCCGGAGGTGCCTAGCCCTGCTGCAGTCACTCACCACCACCGGCACAGTGGTGAACTCCTCCTCGCTCTCCTCACTCTCGTCATCTTGGATGTTGTAGGTTCGCAGCTCTTCGTCAGACTCGCTGTCATCTGAGTCATCTTCATCTTCCGCCTCCTCCAGGGGAGCCCGGACATCTTCCCCACACAGCTCCAGGAACGACGAAGATGACGAGAGGTCGATGGGGCCATTAGATTCTTCACATAAGCTGTCCTGTGAGTCACACTCTTCTGCATCTATGTCCTCAAAATCGTCCTCATCTATTCTGACACCCTCCCTTCTGTCCTCCGTCTCCTCATTTACATGATTGAACTCAGGCAGCTCCTCCTCTTCTGTGGATCCTTCACCATTGTCATTGTCCTTAGGACCCTCCTCTCTATAGTCCATTATGGTGGAGTCAGAACCCAAAGATTGGACAGGAGAATAATCTGATCCCCTATTTCCCTGCTCATTGTTTGAAGCTTCTTGGACTGTGGAGGAGGGCTCAGAGACAATGGAGGAGCTAAGTTCTGAGGAATGTTCTTCTCCCGAGTGCTCTGTCTCCAAACCCAGGTCATCATCTGCTGGGGCAGACTCCTTGGTTAGGCAGCCCCCCATCTCTGGAGGAAATGGCGACAGCATGGAGAGCCCAGGGGTGGGACCAGAATATGCTGAGTTAGGGTCAGCCTCTGAGAGGTCCACCACAACACCACTTTTGACCTGTCTCAGATTTGTCAAATGCTCCTCATTGTTGATCTTATGTTTGATAAGATCATCATCTCCTGTAGAACTTAGTTTCCCAGCATGCAAGTCATGGTCCACGGGGCCAGCAAAAAAGTTACTGCTTTCCTCTTGAGGGCTCTTCTCGTTCTCAGCATCATAGTCAGAGAAGTAGGCCGAGTCCCTGTATGGGTTCTTTGCAGTTAGACCCTTCAGCTGAAGGTCTGTGGTGCTTGTGGAGCTGCAGACCCCCTCATCCAGATCCACCTGTAGAACCAGTTCAGGTTCCTCAGTCAGTCCAGGGCTTCCTTCACCACCCCGGGGATCTCCAAGCTCTTTGAAGATAAACTCTGGAGATTCATTGTTCTCTGTGTCATACCCACTGTCCAAAGATTTGGGCAGGATGGGGGTGTTGAAGGCATCAGGGCTGAATGCCTGGTCACAGGGACTGGCAACAGAGGAGGACAGGTTTAGAGTGTCCACAGAGTCAGGGGTTCCCACAGGATTCTTCAATGGGCTTAGCTCTTCTTCCTCTTCCTCAGCATAGTCCAGGTTGAAGTCAACAAAGATCCCTGATGTAATATCTGTGATGTCATCTTCATCATCCTCACTGCAGTCACCAAGCTCAACCAGACTGATGCTGGAATCCCTAACCCCAACTCCACTGTCTAACCCTCTGCTGGTCTCAGACATCTCTGGATGGGTCTGCCTTTTATCTCCAGCAGAGATTCCTGCTGAAACCTTCATGTCTTGCATAAGTGAGGGCACATCCCAGATATTAGCTCTCTGCTTGTCTGGTAAGGCTCCTGTTTGGCCCGTCTGAGGATCCATGTAAGAGGATGGGGATTTGATATAGTTTGCCTCAGGTATCATCTTAGGCTCAGAGTACAGTCTCTCCCCAGTAAGCAGTGATTGCTTTTTACAGTTTTCCTCCATTGTATCACTTTCCTTGTCCCTGGCATTCAAGTTTGAGCTGGGGAGAGAATCAGTGCTTCTTAGATTATCTGAATCTGAGTTATTCTGCACTTGACTGACAGCATCCTCTCTTTGTTTGTGACATAAGTGAATGTATGAGCCTAATTCAATGGGTTTGCTATTAGAGTTACAGCCAGCATCTCTTCCTGCAGCCTCCAAGTAGCCAAAAGGCCTAGAGTTGTGGTGGGTGCTGGAGGTAGCCTTAGCTGCAGGCCATAATTCTGTCATGTTAGTGGAGTGCATGGTATATTGAAGGTCTAAATAGCTGTCCTGCCCACTGCCTGTCTGCCTGCCATCAAAGCTCAGGCTGTTATTGTTAGCTGAATGGTTGGAGGTCCAGTTAGTGGCTTCTCCCTCAGAGAAAAGGTCCCCATTATCGTCAGTGATCCCACCCCTCCTCTGGCCCACCAGCAGGCCGTCCCCTGTCTCTACATCAATGCTAATGTGGTTAACGATGGGTAATGTCTTTTTTAGTGGGCCCATCATATCATAGTAGCTTTCATTAACTGTGCTCCTAGCTGTGCTACCTTCTAGGTAGGGATCACAGAACCCTAAGCTGGGGCTACTGATTGCTTGAGACAAACCACGTGGGTTATCTAACCTTCCCATTGGATGAAGAAGATTCTGTCGGAGTTCTGGTGGCATATCTTCTTCGGATAGGTGGGTCTGGCAGCCCAACTTGTTTGTGGATGGCTGCTCACAATACACACTGTCTTTCTGACTGGAGGGAAAGCAGGTGTGTGAGTGGCCTAGCTTTACTGGACTGGTGCTGGAGGTCTGTCTCAACAGAGGCTCCATGGTTAACGAGACAGTGGGGCTTGCGTCTGAGTCGTAGGCCATAGATTTGGTGTTTTCAGCAGCTGACCAGTAAGCACTGGGCTGTGCCACGGATGAACCATTCCGACTCTCAGAGGACAACTTACTGTTGCTAGCCTCCAGTCCTGGGCTGTAGTCCACCACACTGTCATCCAAATTGATGTTACATTCCACTGGTTCCTCTATGCGAATATAGTACTCGCTGCTGACCGAGGGGCTGTGGGCACTCAGCACTGGGACCACACCTGGGTGATCAGGCTCATAGTAGGATGGTGATATGCCTGATGCCACACTGTCAGTCTTGCAGCCCCCTGAGGTTCCCCCTTTGATGGGGTAATAGATATCCTGGTAGTGTGGGTTGCCCTGGCCCAGTGGCCCACTGGTGGAGGAGGAGCAGTATGGCTGCTCAGCTCGGGCCTGCTCCCACTTGTACTCAAAGTTAAGCCCATGGCTGGTTTCTGTGACAGTTAGGAGGTCATCCCCTGTGTCAGAGTGGAAGCTGTCAGAGAAATGCTCCAGTAGGGGGAAAGAGGAGGAGGCGGAGGAGGCCAGCTCCACTGCCTCTGACTGGGGTGCACCTGGGACTACGGCTGGGGCAGGTGTGGGTGTCAGAGCTAGAGCTGTGGATGTGGCTGTGTGAGAGGTGCTACCAAGCAGGTTGGGTCTCAAGGCATTCCAGCGCTGTTCAAAGTCCTCCTCAGCTTCACTTGAGCCTTTAGCACACAGGTAGGTCACCAAGAGGTGCACTTCCTCAGTGCTGGGTCTCAGCTCTGGCTGTAGCCAGCAGAACTGCATCACCTCATACCTGGACAGTAATTGGGGAGAAAGAAGAAAAGAGCAGGAGGAGAAAAAAAGACAACAAAATAAAATTGTTTACTCTACAGAAGTTTGCAAATCAATAATGAATTTATAATTAGTCCCATTGTGCAATGCCTGTTTGGAAGAATAGGTACATATTAAGGAATTGATCCTAAACTTGCAACAAGGCAATATAAAGGAGGAATTCTCAACTCAGCATTTTCCAGCAGCACCTAGTATCTGGTCATGCCACTAGCCAATTACATATAGACTATATGTGGGCGGCAAAATGCAGATGCTGGCTCAGCTGGCATATTTTATTGCCTCCCTGTGTGTATATGTGTGCACAGCTCCTTTGTCTAAGTGCTCGCCACATATGATTTAGTCCAGAATGATTTTGAAAACAATGAAAAAAAAAAAAAAAAAAAGATTTGGCTGATTTCCCAGATAAAGATGAATGAGGTGTCTTGACTATGGGAAACACCAAAGGGCTCATAAAGAATAGGGAGAGTATTGATCATCTGCTGGCACAAGAGAAATATTGCTACAGTGGGGTGGTGCACCAGCACAAAAAGAAATTGATTTTGAAAACAGGACAGACTGACTAGTTAGTATGCTGGCTCAAAAGACACCGATAGGTCAGAGAGAGGATAGGGATTAATAATCATTAGTAATGTCTATATGTCTTGTATATGGCAAGATAATTCATAATATTGTGTGTATAAGCTGGTGCATGTTTTTGTATACTCCCCAAAGTGTGGGGCATTCAAGTTCATCTCACCAGCGCTCAGCCAGGGGGACTTTGAGCTGGGGTTTGGGCAGTTTGAGCTGCTGTTCCTTCACAGCATAGGTCAGCACCTGTCTGTCAGAGTAGTGTCTGTAAGGCTGGTTCCCCAGCTCAAACAGCTCCCACACAGTCACACCCAATGACCTGGAACAAGTGAAGAAAGCATTAAGTGTGTTGACAGCTCATATCCCAGATAAGGTCATATTCCAGACCAGCTGTATAGTTGTATCCTAATCGCACATGTTCCTATTTACATGGATAAAAATGTATATACCACATATTACAATGAAACCAGAATTAAAGTCACAAAAACAGTAAATATAATAAGATGTTTAGAACTAATACTGGTATTTCTCTTTATTTTCAATTACTGGGATTTGGGTTCATCCTGGTTATTGTACATGCAAGATGGAGTTTTACATTTAGCAACCTTTAAACAGAAAATCTGAATATCCTGAGTCATATTACAAACACTAATTTGCATGTGACTACATTCTATATTCAAGCAACTGATTCCATTTATTATGAACACAAGGGAAAACCAAATATGAGAAGTAAAGCCCTTTTTCACAGTCTAATATACAACAGAGTTATCTCATTACCCAATAATAATCTCTGTTTGTCTCTGGATCAGTCTCTAGCCAACAGTCAATAAAGTATCTCACCATACGTTGCTGGTTTTGGTTTGATCAACTACCAACAGGTTTCCATGGACCTCATCTATGAGCTCGGGGGCAATCCAGCGCAAGGGCACCCAAATCTGGTCCTGCGTCACAAAGTAGTCATCCTATGCCACAGAAAAGCCAAGCAGAATATATTAAGCATGAGTGCTGGTAGAGAGTGATGAGATTTTAAAAAAATGGTATAATCACCAAAGAAGATCTGACCTTGTATCGGCTGTGGGAAAGACCATAGTCTCCGATCTTAACGGTCATTTCTGAAGTTAACAAGCAGTTCCGCAAAGCCAGGTCACTGTCAGAGCAAAGGAAATGGTTTCACCATAAACCTTGAGATGAAATCAGCCACTATAATATTGTGCTGTAATAAACCTACTCTCACTTTATGTACTTTTTAAGTATGTTTACTTTAAAATATGAAGGTATTATGAATAACACCCCATATTTGTACACTATATTTTGACTTGTCAGATCCTTGTCAGTATATTATGTGGTGAAGAAGTCTTATTTAGTGCTTGCAATACTTTTCCACATGTTAATACACAGGTTACACATGATCAAAATGTCACACTACATTATGCTTGACTATATACACCAGAGCAACAAATAAACCATAGTAGGAAAGGTGTCCATGTAAGTGGATAATTTTTTAATATTTTTTTACTGCTCTCTATGGAATGTTTTGCTTCGTCTGCCCCTGAAACTACCAAGACAGGGACAATACTAAGTCTTACTGTTATATCTCACCTCCACCACCCACAGGAACTCATCAGCCTGGCAGCCACTGTTTGGTTGCTATAGCAATGGCAGCCACCACAAGGGCGAGAAAGAGAGAGAGGGGCTCGCCCCCGGCAACAAAATCACTGATGCTGGAGTCCGTGACAACTACTCAGGCAGCACCAGGATGTTGTTGCAGGGAGAGACCAGCAGGGGACGCACAGACCATTTGGGTGGATTCTTCCTTGCAAGGGGATTAATAGTCAGGTTGCTAAGGCAAACAGGGCTGGACTGACCGTCATACTGTACCTGTGTATGAAGTTGTACTTGTGGAGGTGCAGCAGCCCCGAGGCAATCTCACATGCCATTCGTTGGAGGATCAAAGGGTCAGGAGTTTCAGAGTCAGCCGCCCGACAACTGCGGAGGTAGCTCTTCAGATCACCCTGAGGGAGGCGGAGACGATGAGCTGCTCTGACCATTTACCAATAATGCAAACAACGCTCCACCAAGAGTGGGAGTAATGAGGTATGTTTAAACGACTCTATAAAGAGAATTCAATCATTAAACCATTAATTCTTCCACTTAACCTTCAGCCAGAGTAGCATAATACATATCAAATGTCTCACCAGAGGGCAAAACTCCATGACCAGCAGATAAGGAGTGACCTCTGAGCACTGCGCCAGGCATTGCAGGAGGGCAGGGTGCTGGAGAGTCCTGGCAGAGGCAGCAAAATATGAATATGCATGAACACACAGACCATGCATGCAACAAACAGATAGAAACACGCTTATTGTAAAGAAAATTCCATCATTAATCATTCATTCACATGCTGTCTTAATAGATTGCGCTACTCATGGCCTGAGGGCTTTACAGTGTTACATCTGGTGTGTGAATCTTGTGAATGGTTGTGCCAGTGTACAGTAGTGCTGACCGGTATGGCTGGACCTCCTCCAGGAACTGCATCTGGTCCTGGACACTGGCACTGGCCTTCAGCTCCTTTACCACCACCTGGGTGGTGCTGAGGCCTGCATTCACCTCGCCCAGCAGAACCTGACAAGAGATGAACAGAACATATGCATAGATGAGCAGAGAGTAGAACCAAATACTCATGCAGAAAGGCAGACATAAATATGTAGACTGTATTTATTGGAAATAGCCAACATATACTACTCTTGCATGTGTGCATACATGTCACACAGTGCACAGAGTTAACACAGAGTTCAGACTTATTAAGCGAGAGGGTGATAAAAGACTGAAACTAACACGGGTTGAGGACTGAGCAAGCCCACACAGTTTTCTCCTTGCATGCCAATTGTAAGGAATTCACTGTGACTGTGAATTTCAACACATCTCCCATGGACTCAACACCCTGACACTAGTGCCAAAGATTAGCCTCGCTAAAATGAGATCATCATCACATTACCCTCGCATTCCATTCCACAGTGTATATCATAGTAGTATGGAAAGCACACATGCATTTTAAACAATTAAAGCAGGTGACGATAAGGCACTGTGTCATAAGACCCAGCTGCTCCGTCTGTGTGTTTGCATTTAGAGCGAAATGCAAAGGATATTTCACCTTGCCAAACCAGCCGTGTCCAATCTCCTTAAGATAGAGCAGACTATGGCGGCCAAGGTCCGACGATTTCAGCAGCTGGACTGGAAAGCAACAATGAGAGAGACATAATATAACCTTTAGCCAGCACAAAAAAGCATCTTTATTGTTGGAAAAAGGCGATGAGTAGGAAAGACAGAAGAGATGTTTTCAAAAGAAAATGTGGCTTGTCAGGAAAAAAAATTCAATGTGGTGAGGAAAGATGAATAGAAAGGCGGGAATTTTTAGGACAGAGAGATGTCAAAGAGAGGGAGATGAATAGAAAAAAAGAGAAACTTTCCCCAGCAGAACAATAAATGCACATTTTCCGCTGAGAAAACATTTGATTAGTTTCCACAATCACATAGACAAAAGTAAGATCTTTTGAATGCAAACTGCAGTATATTGTCACTTCTCTGCTACATTAAATAATACTAAACAGTGCTAAAAAGGACTCTTACAGTTTCCACACACATATTCATGTTATCAACTACAGAAGAACAGCACTAATGTACAAAGTCTACTAAACCAGTGTGAACAAAGTCAAATACCTCCATGGATCCTCATATTTCAGGAATGGTGATGATGATGATGGTGAGTGGAATGATGGTGATGGAGCGGTGGAGCGGCCAGCCACCCGCAGCACCGCGAGAGGGACTGAGTCCCATGGAAGTGCTGGTTCAGAGTGTGAGAACTGAGAAGCCCGTGGCCCCAGCCCCAACCCCAGGCGCCTTAGCCTCATTGTGTGTATGTGAGAAAGAGCCCACGGTCGCAGTATGTGTGTGTGTGAGAGAGCCTCGGCAGGATTTAACCCTCCGAGCCCTCGCACAGCTGAACAAGCTCGCCACGCTGCCTCTCCCCGTCTGGACCCAGCACATCCTCCAACTGGGACACACACAAAAACACACACACACTGTCCTCATGATCGCTCCAGCTGTCGCGCACACACAGCAATCCTTGGTTCCTATACAGACTAAATCTATATCTACGCCGAACAGAGATTTCAGCTTCAAGTCAGCAGACTGATCCAACTAGAAGTCGAACGCCGGAGTTCTGGGGAGGTTCGCCGCCCTGGGTCCTGAGGTTTTGTGGTTACAAATCATGCTCGACGTGTCCGTCACGCATGTCGGTAGTGTGCCGTCTGACACACCAACTCCGTGTGCTGCTTCAAGACACCCAGCGGTGACATAAGGCCTGCATAATGCCCCCCTGTCACCCAGGACAGCAGCATTCCTCAGCCAAACGGGACACAAACACTGCTCTGTCAGACGCAGAAAAGACCTCTGTCATACACACTCACCACCCCTATATCCCAAGCCTCCCCTCCCCACTCTCAAGTCCTGGTGCATGCCACCACCCTTCCCCTATCTCTCTCTCGTCCTGTCACAGACCCTTCACTGTCTTCAGCCCATAATGCCAGTCCTCCGCTGGTGCGTTCCATGGACGTTTCAGCCCGGCCTTATGCTCACCCACTGGCCAGCCTGGCTAAATAAGAGCCATTGTTTGGCTCGGTCACTCACTCACAAATGTACACTCAGTATCTCCTGGTACCCAGCACGCCAAACACACATATACAGACACACACAAACACACAAAGCCCATTCTCTACTGGAACGCTGGGCAGAGGTTGTCACGGTGATAACAAACCCACACTTCTCCACCCTAAACCCCGAGAGAGAGAGAGAGAAAGAGAAAGAGAGAGAGAGAGATGTGGTATTATTCCCAATGTGGAATATGTGTGAGTGTGCATTCCCGTCCTACTCATGGCATTCCCAGAGAAGATAGCGAGGACCATGGAGGATCATGGGAGTGGTGGGCCTGCGGAATGATACACGCATTCGTCTCAGGCGCTGATATAGATACATAAAGCCTCTGTAGTGAGTCGGAAAGCTTTGGCATGACAGTTTGAATAAAGAAATTAAAGTAACAGGTGAGAGACATGTTTGAAAATGTCAGATCAATGTGTGTACGGTACCATTTGTGTGTGCGTGTTCATATATGACACGCAATAGTTCCTCAGGTCATATAGTACACATCTATTCATGATATGCATTCATGTAATGAGGGAACGGGACAGTTTGTGTCTTTGTCCCCCAGACAATCACTATGGACATTTTCCGCATGCGTGTGTGTTAGTGTGTGGGTGGGTAATTTATGACACGTGCAGGATGTTAATATGTATGGTGCTGATGTACGACTAGCAACAAATGAGCCACAGAAAATGGCCCATTCTCCTGTCATTGAGTCTAATAGACATGCTTGACTTCAAAGGCGTATTGACGCCATACTCATGACATGTGACATCATAATTGCACATTTTTACCCACTTGACCTTTTTTATGCTTGAGCGTTTATATGTCAATTTGTCAAGGCAAATGGAAAGAGTGTAAAATGACCAATTTACAATATTCATATGTATAAAATGGCACTATAAGCAAATATGTTAATAGCTGGGATAATAGCTGGGATTTTCACTGAATTTACAGAAGAAAGGAGACAGAAACACACAGAAAAGATACAACAAGCGCTGAGTGCAAATCGCCCTGCCTGAGGTCCTTCTGATTCTATGAAAGGAGACATTCTCCCTCATTCTCCCCATCTCTCTCTCTCTCTCCCTCTCCCTCTCCATCTCGCCTCCTTCCCCCATTTCTCCACTCCTCGCCCTGCAACACCTGGACCAATCACACAGCGGTAGCTATGGTGGGCAGAAGGGAGGTGGGTGATTGGCTGCGAGCTTGAGGCTGCCTCATCCAATCAGTGCCGGCGCTCACATCCTGGGATGCTGAGCCCCAATTCACCTCCCCCCCGGCTGAACGCAGCGCAGACAGCCAGTGAGTCATGCAGGGGGGAGGCACTGCGAGCACTCAGGATCTGACTCACGCTGAGATGCACACACACACACACACACACACACACAAGCACACACATGCACACTTTAACAGGCTGGGTTTGGGGAATGATGACCCTCCCAGAGATACAAACTGCCTACATGAATCGGGTGCATCAATGTAATGTGGAAGTGAATTGATATTGTACATTACGTCATCCCAGTTATGGTGGAGTCAACTGGAAAAGGAAGAGGCCTCATACTCGATACATAATGCAACACAGACTTCTGCACTTACAAACAGGCAAAGAGTCACAGAAATAATGTATGTTAGAGCCAGTTCACTTCCTCTCCAGTAGACTGCAGCTTTCACATACAACACACACCGCAGCACTGTAGTAGGTCGGTTTCTAAATGTATTACACAATGGACAGATGTCTGTCCCTTGTCCAGACAGAGGGCAAGAAAGAAATAACATACAGTGTGAGAAAAAACAAAAGAGAAATTCACTCTCTTCTTATCTCACCCGAATCAACAGAGCCCAGTAAGAGGAGATACAGCCCCTTTTTGATAGGCCTATCCTACAGAGAGCCAACAACCTTCTTTGTTAGTGTGGTTAATTCTTCATACAGATTAAAAGAGCTGGGAATTAACTAATGTGATGAACAAGATATTAACGTTAACGTGGGGAAGGGAATGAAACAGGAAAGGAAAAGAAAGGAAAGGAAAGGAAAGGCCAAAAATCACTCAGATGTGTTGTGAGTTAATGTTGTTGTGTAGTTTCTTACTGGATCTGCCAGGCTGTTTGGACACGGGCAGGGAGACCTCGGTGAGGGGGAGGATGTAGACCTCTGGGCCATTCTGCGAGGAGGGCGAGGCCAGGGCCGAGAGATCTGCCTGGTACTCCTCTCCCTCAGTGTTTTCAAACTCCTGGTGCATGGTGGAAAGACACACACTGGGATTAGTCATCCACTCCAAGTCGTCCCACAACCAGGATAGTGGGAGACAATGGTTCAACTGTGAAGACATTCAAATGCACTGGTGCACGCCCACATACCAACATACACAGTCATGTACATTCTGGGGCATTTTGTGTGGTGTACTGCAAAGATGCTTTTCAGACACTGTGTAGGAGGCACACTCATACACACATAGCATGCACACTGCACACACAAAGAAACTCTCATTCACACACGCATAGATACTCTATATACACACACATACACGCTAAGGTGTAGTGTTAGCTAAAATTAAAACTAACTTGGTGTTCAAATACACAAACCCTGAAATGAAAATCAAACAATAAATGAATAAATAAATAGCTAAATAAATAAATAAATAAAACTATCTCTCACTTGGACACTATCTTGTCAACTTGGAAAACATACTAAAAATGTATTTTGAGTTTTCATCTTTTTGTTTGAACTAGTAAGCAAAAAAAATCCATTCACAAATAGAAATAAATAAATAAATGAGTAATAAGTCATTAAATAATATAAATTTAATTTATTGGCTGTGTGGTAAAGTGTGGCGCTGACAATTAATTGAATACATCTGTCAACTTCATTCTCATCAAAGTTAGACAGCCGACAAGATGACTGGTTGAATTTTTAAAAAATGAACTTAGTGGCTTTCGTCTTAGCAACTGATTTTTGTGCACTAGATTGCTATGGACAATACGTGCTGAGATTAAACCGCTGTGTTCTAGTGTAGATCAGATAACAGCTAACTGGAAATTAATGTCTCCCAAAAGTCATCCTGAGTCACTTAAGGAAGCACCTAATTGAAGGCTGTTTTAAAAAACTTTCAAGCCACATAAAATTCAGTGAGCAAGAATGTTAAAAGGGGGTGTAAGTGGGGCAAAATTAATTAATTATTAAACATGCAAATTAAACATTTGCCCTGGGTGCTGCCATTTAGAAGCAGGCATGAATAATCAATTCAAGTTCAACCACATGTCACAAATCAGAACCAGTTAGACCCTGCCAACTGCCTTTGATGGATGAAGTCGGCATGGATAAAAAGATTAATAAATAAATGTTATATACATGTCATATTAAATTAATGGTCTGTTTATTTATAGATTCAATTGTTTACTTAAGAATGCATGCAGTTATTTATGACATTTCACTATTTAAGGATTACTGTCTATTAAATATTTATTTATTTAATTTTGACCTATTCCGCCATAAGGTGGCAGGGTAAAAAAAAAAAAAAAAAAAAAAAAA
>OMKZ01002551.1:328-30717 GCA_900302535.1 Neoniphon sammara | reverse complement strand
TTTACAGAGTGTTGGAAACCCTGAGAACTGGGTGCCCATCCTTAAGATTGGGTGTGGCATTTGCCCTTGTCCTCGGTCCACAAAGGCAGCCAGTGTGTGTGTGTGAATATGCGTGTGTGTGTGTGTGTGTGTGTGTGTGTGTGGAGGGGGGACGGAGGGGGGGTTAGAGATGGTAAAATCTTTTTACAGCATGATCATGATCTGACGGTGAGAGGATCTTTGGATGGAGCAGTTGCTCAGAGCCCATTTGGAAACAGTTCTCCCAGACAATTTCCTTCCACTGATCACATCTGACAACAGATTTACTTGGGCAAATAAGGTGAGTCTGCACCGTACTAATAAGAGTGGATTAGACACTGAGTTGCAGCATCACTGCTAATCTGCATACAAAATCTTGCCTTGTTCAGGCTTGGCACCATAACAACAAGCTGGTAATTATGAATAGACATTTACACTGGGGGTCTTTCCACTTGTGTTGATGTTTGGGGCAAAGTTTGTCTTCCACTATGGACTTTATTAACTTTGTGAACTTTGTATAACTTTTTTTTCTTTATTGTGAGGTGAAAGTATGCAGTGGGACCGTCCCTCGCTCTTTTTGTTACTTTAAGTGCTAGTTTTACTATGTTTTACTGTCTTTTATGACTTTGAATTTAGCACAGTTTCTTTGAACATTTTGAAAAGCACACTTGTAGTAGTGGTACTTCAAATTCTATTGCATGGACCAGATTTTTTTTTATTTCTGTCCCTGTCCTAAATATCCTGCCAGTTAAATGGAGGAAATTGACCTAACTTTAGAGGACACTTATCCTCTCACGTCTCCATCCACTCATACATATTTCCCCCACTTAATCATGGGAGAGAACATCCGCCTGTATCATGCCAGGCTGTCCTCGTAGTCTTGTAGTGCCAGAATAAGTAGGACAGGTGGTTTCTCACTCTCCCAAGGAGGCAGTGATGAGAGAGATCACAGAGATACATCATCATTATGAGACTGGATGATCTCTGTGGGAGGGCTGTGTGTGTTTTGAGAGCGTGCGTGTGTGGAAGACAAACTAAGGGAGACACAAGTGCGCCAGAGAAGATACACAAGAATGGAGAGATCTGACATGCAGACACACATCTGCAACCCCGCTGGTCCCCTAGGTGGGTTCGTCATTACAAATGCATGATGTGCAGCCGAGCTTTGTTCAAACCCACAGAAATGTATTTTAAATTCTAGAGGAGATCCCAAAGTTTCCAAAGAGAACAAATATGACCTGCTGAGGGACAGGGAAATTTGTATAAAATGATCCACAAGACATCTAGATAATTTCTCTTTGGTGTTATGGTGCAGCCCTAAAACAATGGCATCTTGGGTTTGAATATTTCACTCAATAATAGCATGATTAGCTTCAGTGAATCATTGCAGCCAGCAGATGCAGAATGTATAGGTGACATTATTGTACAATATGGGGAAAAATGCTTTTTTCTAACTTTCAAGCTACTTAAGAGGGAATTTAATGGAAAATCAGGGTTCAAGGGAGGGGTTAACTTATAACTTATCCCAACTTATAACTTATCCCAATAAATAAAACTACTAAGTCTTAAACCTAATTCTAATGCAAAACTAGCCACTTAAAGAAGGAATAACCCAGAAAATGTTCTCACTTTAGAGTATTTTCCTCACCTCTCATACACACACACACACACACATACACACACAGATTGCCTCTCCAGTCAGATGGGCCCTTTAAGCTCCAGGCTGTAGGAAGCCTCTTATGGAGTGAGTTGGCCGACCCCCTGCCTGGAGCTGTCAGTCATGCAGCACAGCAGAGAGGGCCTGTACAGGTGCTGCCACAGTGGGGTGAGAGGTGGGGAGGGGCAGACATGGCAGACCACCAGCCAGCACATAAAATGGGGCAGGGACGCAGACAGAGACAGAGGAGACAAAAGGAAGGTGTGCATGCATTTACACCATGAGCAAAAGAGAGCGAGAGTGTGCATTTGTGTTTTCATTTTCTATGAGTAGATTAGAGAAAGAGAACAAGCAGCATAACAAGAGGGGGTTTTGTGTTCAGAGTTTGGGTGCCTGTGAAAGAGGAAGAGAGACAAACATTCTGTCATGGTTCTGTTCTTTTTGGACTTATAGTTTGATTTATTTCATGAACTCTTGTGTTTCGTGTTTTGGTTTTCTGTCTTGCTCTTTTTGGCCCTCCTGTTTCCCTGTAGCCCTTCCCAGCCTGTGTTCCCCTGCACACCTGCCCTGTGTTAGTCTCGTCAGCCCTGCTCTGGTCCTGTTGCCTCACACCCTCGTTGTCTCCCTTGTTAACCAATCCCAGTGTTTCCCTCCTTTTCCTTGTGCCTCCCCATTCCAGGTGTGTCTTGTTCTTGTGATTAGTTCCCTGTGTATTTATATCTGCCAGTTTCCTTTGTTCTCTGTCAGTTTGTTTGTCTTCCTTCTCAGTGTTGCTGTCCATGCTTCTAGTGCTTCTCATGCTTCCTGGTACCTTGCTCCTTGTTTTGTCTTTGTGTTACTTTATTTTTTGCATTAAATAGTTATTTCTTCAGTCCCTGTGTCTCCTGGCTCTTGTTTGGGTCCACCTTCCTTGCTACTCTGTGACACATTCATTTTCTCTATCCGCTTGGTCCTTATCGGAGTCATGGGGGGCTGGAGCCTATCCCAGCATGCACTGGGCAGAAGGCAGGGCAACACCTTGGACAGAGTGCCGGTACATTGCAAGGCTAAGACAGATAAACAGTCATGTTCATGGCTATGGGGAATTTAGGTTCACATTAGAGCTTATGTTAAGGACATTTTTTATTTCACATATTTGTCATATGATTTTTTCAATGAAAAAAAAAACTTATGTAAGTTTAACATTAATTTAAGACACTTAATTCCAGCTTTATGCCAGACCAAAAGCATATATTCTTGCAATTCAACCTGTCCTGAATCCAACAATACCAATTATTTGATAAAACTCATTGTAGTTTTGAGATACAGCCATTTGTATATCAGGCATTATCAGACTATTTTTAGTAGTTAGTCACAAGGGATCTCTCATTTTCATAGATACCCTATAAAATATATATAAATAATGGCTTCCAGAGAGTCCAGAGAGAGAGAGACCAACCAGTAAAAATAGTGTGTTAAGAAAAACATGCGCTCTGGCCTCATACTTTGACTACTTGTAAAACGTCAAAGATTTGTACTCAGTTTAGCTACTACTTCAAGTGCTCTGAATGAATTTTAAAATTTTCACTGTGGACACCGATGGGTTAACTACTTTGTTTGCTGAGCTGCAAGATGCTGATGTGAATGTGACCTAAGAGTCTGCAGTCCGCCTGACCTGCACGTCTTTGGACTGCAGGAGGAAACCCGGGCAAAAGCACGATAACACAAAAAGAACATGCAAACTCCTCGCAGAGGAGGCCAAGGTCAGGAATCAAACCCAGGCGCTTCTCGCTGTGAGGATAACCACTGAACCGCCGTGCTGACTGACACAGACAGCCAGACAGAGGCAGACTGGGCCTGAAGGGGAAACAGCGGGAAATGAATGTGTGCTTGTGTGTGGGCGGCATACAGGAAGGGCAAAGAAACGAGCCGGCAAACAGGCAGACAGAGACAGAGGAAGGATGCAGAAGATGTGGGACGTCAGCGAGTGACAGATTACAGATATGACTGATAAGACACGAGGCATGAGGCGTCGTCTCCCTGATGCTGTCACGCTGACATATCGCTCTCTTTGCTTCTTACATCTAAAGGGCATGACAGAACCTGATAACGAGAACAGTACCTTCATATTACTCTGCGTTCCCTGCATCTGTCACTCTGTTTACAAAGCACAGATCCTGTCAGTCTTTTCAAGCCCATATTTAACCAGGCTGACTGAAGAGAAAGCCCTTGGCTAGTATTTGTAGGAGGAGGTTACACACGAACAAGTTGAACTACTGGCAGCAGATCATTTGGAGATTTAGTATCTTGCTCATATGCATGGATAGGAAGTGATGAAATACAAATAACAGTGGTATGCTTTCAGAAATAAAGAATCTGTATTCAGCCCAAGTTAATTTTTTTAAGCAGGGTATTCAGATTACAGTTACTTTATGAATTTTTGAGAGGATTACCTTTAGAATACTTCCCCATTGTTAACAATGAAAAAACATTTTCAAGTATTTGAGTATTTCCTCCTTGCCCAAAGCACAGCAGATAGTCCACATATAAGCATCTTTGTCCACACTAGAAACTAGCGTCATAAGAAACAGGTGCCTTCATCTTCATCTCAAGGGAAATATCAATATTTCAAGTTAAAAGTAGATAATAGAAGGAACACAAGGGTAGAATGTAAACTGCCGTTGTTGGGCTGTTACACTCTATGCTAAGTTAGCTTGCTAAAACGTCCAAAGTCAGCTTGCTAAAAAATCCTAAGACAAATGAGATTATGTAATTTATGTAACTACAAAAGCCTAAAAAAATGGTTAACAAATGAATAGCTAGTATTTTAGAAAATGCAGCTCACCATTTTTTATACTGTTTAAATTTAGTTAATTGGTAAAATGCATGTTGTCAGTAATACTGACAAAACAGAACAACTTCACAAGCTTTTTCAAGATATATTGTAAATGTAATCTGAACATGTTACTTTTTCAGTATGTAACAGAATACATTATTGATTATATTTAAGACAGTCAAAATATTTGGGCACTAAATACTTCTTCAAAGTATTTTGGCCAGCTCTATAGGCACTTAGATGGTTTGTAGTTGGAGGTGAAAGGGTTACGGTGCAGACACACCAAATCTGCCTAGGATGCATCTGGACACACCGGATCACTGGACACTGTGGCCGGTGGGCGGTGCTGTATGCAGTTTGACTGGATAGACGTACAGCGACTTGGGCGGTGCTTGGTTTTGGTTTTTAATGTTTTCAACATGGTGGCTGGGTCACAAAATTTCTCATTTTACAACTAAACAGTACACTATGTTTCTGCAAACATTTAAGGTGAGACATAAGCAATGCAGTAACAGAATCTTGCTTCATAGTTTAACAGTTCGATCGGAGTATCGCAAGGTTGCTGTGTTGCGCTGGACGGACCTCATTTGCACAAAGCTGAGGTGGAGTTATGATTATGCACATTCAGATACGGCAAATGATCCGTCAACTCGCCGTGCCGTTTCCATTATGCACTGTGACTGGATCTTCTGCTCTACATAGAAAATGAACAGGATCCGTCGACTTAACGTATGTCAATGGATTTGGTGTGTCTGCAGCATCACTTACCTCAGTTTGAGCAGTGGCTGATAAAGTTTAAGTGCCTCCCTGTATTCTGTTCGACAGTTTGCTTTACAGGGCATCTGTTTAAAAACGTATCAACATTAACACACTGCTGTCTGTCAGTGTGTTGTCTTAGCAAAGCTCATACAGCCAAAGCTCTGATCTGTCTACAAAGTTGTCTTCTCTTGCCAACCAATTGTCACTTCGCTTTGCCCAGTTTTTGCCACCTTGCTAAGCTCTTACACACTCGTATCAGACTCAGTGGAATATCTTTCTCAAAAATACAAAACAAACTGGATTGGGTGTAACAAGAGCTCATACACTTTGCCTGAGTTGACCCCTTTAGCATTAGCCGACAGTTGGCAGATATTGCTCTCATCTGGCAATACAGGAAGGCATTTCTAATATACACAGGAAAGTTTTGGGAATGCGTTGGCAAACACATCCCAGCTAATTACCTCCGATGCCAGAAATGATTCAAAGTCTATTTCGGTGCAACCGAACTTTGGCTCTCACTTCAGGCTTTGCAAAGTTCAGGTCTATGTTGATCCTCGCTCTCAGACTCTCTTTCTCTCTTGCTTTTTCATTCCCCGCCTCTATACAATGTGAGGATTATGCAGTATATTATCATATATTACCAGTATGAATCCGTTTTTTATTCATCACAGCAACTCATAATTGAAATCTGCACTGTCCTCAGGTTGTTGCATCTGTTCTAGATTTTCTTGATATTAAATATTTTGGTACTTAACCAGACTCCAATGCTGGTTTTGGCAAATTTATTTTGGCATCTGTTTGTTCTTAATATTAGGGATTACCCAAAGATCTTTCTCACTCTCCCAAACACACACACACACACACACACACACACACACACACAACAAACACAAAGTCATTATCATCAAGACCACACACACATATGCCCTGGTGAAGTTCCTCGGTAT
Source organism: Neoniphon sammara (assembly GCA_900302535.1). Taxonomy (NCBI): domain Eukaryota; kingdom Metazoa; phylum Chordata; class Actinopteri; order Holocentriformes; family Holocentridae; genus Neoniphon; species Neoniphon sammara. The sequence goes on along the minus strand of OMKZ01002551.1, from coordinate 24,521 downwards.
TTTTGTTCTCTGCTTTCCCATGAAATTCACTGTCATTGTCAAGGACCCATCCCACCCCGGCCACCATCTGTTCACCCTGTTGCCCTCCGGCAGGCGGTGCAGGACCACACATGCCTGCACCTCCAGGCTCGGGAACAGCTTTTACCCCAGAGCCATCACACCCACACACCCGCACCACCTAACCACACCTGTCACCGCAGACAAGCCATACACACACCCACACACACACACACACACACACACACACCCAACCAGCACTTTAAATTTTTATTGTACTTTTTATTGTCTTTTATTTTCTAATACATTTGAATTGTACGAGCCAATCTCTCCTCAAATTACATTGTACCATAGTGCAATGACAATAAAGGCTATTTCATTCTATTCTATTCTATGCCTCTCTTATCTTTCTCTCACACACACTCACCAGGCCTTCTACCAGACACATCCTATCTCTCATGGGACGAATCCAGATGGAAACTGATGTTTCCCATGGGGGCTTACAGCCTGAGGTTTTTAGGGACTGATGGATGGATGGATGGATGTAGGGATGGATGCATGGACAGTTTTGTGATTATTCAGTTTGTTTTGCGGGTCTCTTAGCTTTCAGCAGGATTTGGTTGAGGGCACTTCCATGAAGTGGACTCACATGGATCAAGGCTGGGACTTTCTGGCTACAGGAAGCTTTTTTTTTATTAGCTAGACGCTTTCTGCTGCTTGCTGGATGGATGGATCAACAATTAGATGGGTGGATGGATGGATGGATGGATGGAGGTAGGGAAAGACGGTGGGAAAGGCTCCAGAAAGCTTGCTGGAATCGGCATCCCCACACATTGCCAAAAGAAGCTGTCAGCCTTGCCAAGGACACACTGTGAATAATAACAGTGCTTTAACCTGTAGCCATTTCACTACTTCTTTCCCTCTGTCTGTCTCTCTCTGTCTCTCCATCTCTGTCTCTCCATCTCACTCTCTCTCTCCTTATTTGATGGCTTTAAAAGGAGGGTTCAGAAGTTAATTGCTCCAACTTCTAGATTAAACTTTCCATTTAATGAGACAAACCAAGAGGGAGTGCTCTGCTGGACAAGAGCCCAAGAGGGACATTTGGCAACATCCTTGTCTTTGCTTACTTTTTCTGTTTCTGTCTTGCAGCAGTGGCTGACTTTTGTTTGTGTTGTGATTAAAATGTGCATATATAGGATGTATAGTGACTGAAATAGCTTTGTTGGGAGACTTAATTGTGAAATAATTCCTGATTCAAACACTGAAGGCACCAGGCAGAAAGCAAATGGCACCAATTACAGACTGAATATAATAACAATATTTAAATATTTATTAGATATATTTTCACATTTTTTGACTATTTGATGACAAGCTTTTAATTAAGTTTCATTTTGAAGTACTGTTTTTTCTTTATTTCTTTTTCTTTTCTTTTGTTTTTTTCTTTAAACATTTGTTTATTGCCAAGGCTGAGCTGGAAAGGCAAACAAAATGAGGCAAAACTATGAATTATGTAGTTTTACCAAACAATATGAGTGGAACTAGTAGTTCTGCCAGTTTTGTTTATAGTGTAATATTACTTTATTTACACAGAGTTGCATATCCTCTCTCAGATTAATGCCAGACAAGGTTAGTACAATAAGCTGAATATATTGTGCTTTGTCATACAGTCATTTCAATGGGAAATAGTCGGGCTTTAACAGATATTTGTTGCTTTATTTTGGTGGTTACAGGTCTTGAATTCACTTCTAACAAGCATTTAAAATGTCTTAAAATGTCTTATTTTGGCTTTCTGAAACCTAAAGATACAAAAGATTTAAAGGTCTGTGCTCAAACAGCTACTAGCAAGGTGCTGCCTACAAAGGTAGAAAAAAGCAGGCGCGAAACTCCTCTGGAGAAATAAATTAGCTCTATTTATTCATAAAACACTATGAATAAATAGAGCTACAGATACCCTGATTATTTGTGCATAAATAAGCAAACATACTGTATTGCGAAATGTAAAGCCTCTAAATCGTCTAGGTACACACACACACACACACACACTAACCCTTTTGTGCTTTGTTCCACTGCACTCCTATTGAATGTACATTAATGGTATGTATGATCTGTAAGAGATTGTGGTACAAGTTTCCACTCCATTTAATAAAATAAGTCAACTTGCATTTGAACTTGAATGACATTTAAGAGTAGGAAAGCGATGTGCGTGCTTGTGTGTGTGTGTTTAGTGAGGGTGTCTATTTATTTAGTTCTCACAGCACGAGTCCAATTTTCTGCTGCATTATCAGTGATTTAATTGAGCTAATTCTATGCTACATTATGAGCGCGGCAGCTACAGGGGGGCAGAGGGAGGAAGATAAGAGAGGGTGGAGCGAATGAGTGAAAAATGGATGAAGGCAGGGATGGGGGGTGCAAAGGAGAGAGAGTGAGCTGTAGACATTATGGAGGAGAGGAGAGGAAAGGAATATGCTGTAAGTAGCAGGCTGGCACAGACATTAGGGCAGCCAGCTTTCTTCATTCAATATTGATCTACTCTGCATTAGACATGCTGCACGTATTTTACTTCCCTCTTCCTTCTCTCTCTTTCTTTCCCTCTTGCATCATCCACAAGTGGCCCCACAGGTATCTAGTAAACAGATAATAATAAAGGATGGCCCACATATAAACACAAACCGGCACGGATGGCTGCAGGCAGGGTGTTTTTAACTCCCCTTCCAGAAAGGTATGGGGTAAAAAAAAATAAAGTTTCTGACTGAAGGAAAATACGAACACTTACTGTAAAATAAATACCACGAAGCAGATGAAAAATATCATTTGGGAAGGAAGATTAAAAGTGACAGAGCCTTATGTTCACTGTTAGGGAGTGGCAGCGAGCTTGCTAGTAAGTTATTTGGATATCTGGACAGCATTCAGAAGCTCTGCTCCTCATACAGCTCGGCCCAAGTCGAGTCAAGTCAACTTTATACAGCGCTTTAAAAACCCCCAAACCAGTGTGTGCCAAATTGCTTTACAAAATGGGGAAAAGGAGGCACAGCATTCAAATTTAACAGCAAAATTAAGACGCAAGGGAAATGAGAGCGTGGTCAGAGGCACAAAATAAGAGCAGCAGAACATCAAAGAACATGTCAGGCACAGTGAGAAGCCGATGAATAAAAGTAGGTTTTGAGACGAGTTTTAAAAATCTGATGCTACTACATCTCAGTGCAGCCATGGCAAAAGTCCCATCACTCATTAGTGGGGGACCTTGGCGCCAACACAGGCCAATGATGAGAGAATTACAGCAGTATTCTGCCGGGACAAAAAGATCAGAGATATACCCAGCCACGACACCATGCACAGGATTTTGAAATTGATTCTGTAGCGGACCAGAAGCCAATATATATGTCAGATGTCAGAACTGGGGAAATATGGTCCCTTTTCCAGATTTATATAAGAATCTGGTTGCAACATTCTTGACAACCTGCAGGAGACGGTAAATAGATGCTGGCCTAACAGATGACTGAATACAGAGTACAGTGAATCACAGTAATGCAGACAGAACGATATCAAGGTGTGAATGACTTACTACAAGTTGGAAAAGGACAGAAAGCCTTGATTTTGGAAATAATTCTCAACTGGTCAAACCTGAGCAAATGTAGGCTCTGTTTAATGATGTAATGTGCTAAAATGGGGATGCTTTGTATAACCAAACAGGAGGAAAAATCCATCAAATTCATTACTTTTGAGGACTTTACGTTTGTTTGTTCTTAAGAAGGCTTACCAAAGGCTAACTACTACAATTTGCAGTGTTTGGCATTTTGGCTATTTTCTTTATGCTTTTATGGGACAGGAGTCCCATAAAGAGCTGTTTCTTTGCGCTGACACAACACAACACTGAACATATGTGCCCCTATATCTTTAATAGCATGGGGAAACATGGCCTCTGGCGCCGCTGGAGATTTACCCATAAATAATTGAATGGGACACTATCTGGTCATTATGAAGGCTTTGGCATATAGCCAACATTGTTCTCGTGTTCTTGAAACCATCGAAGGACCATTTGCACTTTGTTGGCAACATTAGGAAGACACGTCTTCCAGCAGTCCCATTAAGAAAAAATGCATCAATGGACCTAATGGGGCAGGTCAAACACTTGGAGATGGAGACAACAAGTAACATTTGAACCCTGTTAACACTTTCCTACTGTACATTCTGTATAGCCTATCTTGCATACCAGCAAGCTTGGTGAAGACTCAGGCCGATCAAGCCTGGTGCCTGGCTAACAAAGAAAATGAATTAAAGAATTCTGAAAACAACCCCGTCACTTGTATTTTTATTAAAATTAAAAAAAAACAATTGGTTTGAGGGGTAGCTGAGTCTTGTATAGGTTAGTATAGGGCTGTGCCGAACAGATTTTTAAATCCCACTCCTGCAGTTTTCTATCCTGCACCCGCAGGATAGAAAACTGCCATACTTTGTCATACTATTTTTTTTTTTTATTTTTTTTTTTTTGGTTCGACTCCCGCCTACATACAGTCTGAGTTTAGCTTGATGTTCATGGTAAAGAAAATACTTCAGAAAGTGGCATATATGCACATTAACCTAGGTGCTGGTGCACGAAAAAAACGAGGTGGAAACATTGCAATAAAATCAGCAAGCTGCTGTTGAAGACAATTTACTTTGCTAGACTGTGGTAAAGAAAATCTCATGGGGTCTCCAAAATCAATAATGTTCCTCCTCTCAGTGTCAAGAATGTCCACAGCAAATTTGAAAAGATTCGAATAAACAGTGTTCACACAGTTATTGCTTTCACAGCCAGGATCTGCAGCGGTGAACACAACAGTGGTTGGAGTGAATCAATAATATCCCAGACACTGTTGTTTTGAGATATAATTTGTTGAATATTGACCAATACAGCATGCTGCCTTTTTTTCTACATCTCTGTTCATCCACACAGTCAAGTCGGGAATAGGACTCTCAGTCTGGACTTTCAACTTTTGACTCCCACTTTGGACCTGGTCTTGACTTGACCTCGACTGAACCTGCTCTTAAAACTAACCTAGATTTGACTATGGTGGTTTTGATTTCAGTCCTGCATAAATCAAATTTCACGAAGATGAATGAGGTGATTCAAACTGGAAATGCAGGCCCCACCAGCACAAAACCATCTCACTGACTATGTTTGCTACCCTTATTTTCACTGTTCGCCTTCAGCTTATCTGTCTCTATAATTGGACAAAATGTTTCCCTGGGACTCGGCTATCATTACTTCATTAGAACAGGAGATTTTTTCTTTGTCTGAGTGGGCCAGTGGATGACAGATGTTGTCTGGCTGTACAGTGAGATATCACTGATACACACACAGACAGGTCTCCACAAGCAGCTGTCAGCTCCCATAAAACATGGCGCACTTTGGGCCAGCACCGACTTATTACTGCAAGCTGGCGAGGTCTGTGCTCCAGACCACAAAAATTTCTTCACTTCTATTAGAAAAGAATCCTATAAACTGTTTTAATGTACCCAAGATCTGGAGAGGGTCCAAACTTTAAAACAACAGCTTATTTACTTTGCAATAGCAAATGCCAGAGTGTGTGTGTGTGTGTATATGTGTGTTTGAAGCCAAGATTCAATGACGCAGGGCAATGTTGCAGTGTAGTGGCCAGACCCAACACACATTAATGCAAGTCAACACATAAACAAGTGAATTAATTACCTTGTTTGATCCTAAGTGGGCTTTTAGCCTTCATTATCTCAATGAAATAATTAAGGATTCAAAATTGGGCAGTAGCTTGTAATTGACTGTCACACTGCCTTTGGACCACTCCAGTTGACTCTTGTGTTAAATATATTGCTTTTTCTGGCAGAGCCGACTACATGTTTTATACTTGTACACCAAACACAGAGGAAGTCGCCGAAACACAGAGGTAAGGATGAAATTGGCTTGAGGCTGCACAGTGTGATGAAACAATAAACAGGGGCTGCATGACTTTGAATTATAGTGAACAATACGACCAGCAAAATAAAGTTGTTTTTTTTTTAAATACTGCCTGGCAAAGGCATTGTTCAAAATACAGCAGCGTATTACAAATCCCATCAAAACGCCTTCAGTTCTACATTAGAGTTTGGATGAGGAGCGGGGAGGGAGGACAGGTGAATTATGGAGCAGCATTTTTTTTCCAGCAATGAGTTGTGAAAATGAAGGGGATTTTCCATGCAGACCCATTCTTCCAGTAATAAACCTGCAGATGAACAGATAAGATGAAATGGAGACGATGGGGGAAAATAAAAGAAGGGTGTGATGGACTGAAGTGGAACGAGAGAAGGTGGATGGAGGAGGAGGGCTCTGTGCAGCTCAATGGACACGTCATGACACTGATCCTGCTCTCTTAGTGGTTTGGTTCCCTCTGGGTCCACCCTTATATACAGATATGTAATCAAAGTTCTGTAAAACACCAAATGATGTTGAATGTGAGTCCACTTTTTGTAATCGTGAGTACTACTTGTTGCCGGTGATGGAGTCATTACCATTTCGGCCCTTCAAAATGTGGCTGTCAGTCATTTGCATTTACTTGCATCAACAGGTGCAATTCAAAGGTGAAATCTTACCTGCATATTAGAAAGAAGGAACTAATCAAAGACAAGATCTCATTTGATGCTTTCCTATGTGAGCACATACAAATCAGAGAGTGGTGAAAGATAAGACACTGAAAAGTTATATTCTGTTGTTGAAGGAATACTTAAACGTACTTGTTAGCTTAGTAAAAAGACTTGAAGTCTACAGGAGTCATTAGCCTAGCTTCGTCAAAGTGAAAAAATCTTTATGAAAAAATGAAAAAAGAAAAAGTCTTTATGCTAAACTTACATGAAATGCTGACCATAGGAACCGAACGAGTGGACGTACAGAGGTGAAGATGGTAATGAACATCTTGTCTCAGTAAGCCGGAAAAAGGCCATTTTGCCCAAAATGGTGGAGTATTCCTTTAAGATACACTTCTCTAATGGAAAACAGGTCTGTGTGTGTGCTAGACGTGCTACTGGTCCACAAGGACACAGGGAACAGCGCTTGTGCTCCAGGGCAAATGGTGAACCCGGACATTAAGTTTTTCAAGGTGGATTTCAATGACAACATCTATCTTTTAAAGCGTTATTTTCACATCTATCTGTTTTGTACCCCAAAACAAGCCACCTCATCAGAACTCATCTTCAACCAGACACTTAGTGCCACACAGTGCGTCGTCCAGGTGTTGAACGGATCGTGTTTGGACTCGAGATGCAGGTAAATGCAAATGATTGACAGTGACATTTCGAGGCTGTTCAGGCTACTTTTAGCCTTGATGCAAAGAAGGACAGAACTGATTAATGCCCACTGCTACGCTATAAAACCTTTAATGAAATCACCACTAATGTTGTCCCATCCAACTGCTTTCATTATCGCAGTGTGTGTGTGTATTTGTGCGTTCTTCCCCCATTTCGCTTAACCGGGGGATCAAATTAACCTTTCCGTGTTTCCCTCTCGGTTGCATGTAAACACCCAGAGGACACCGGCTGATTTATGTGGACTGAGTGAAAGTCTGAACGCTGGGAGAACGAGCCAAGTGATTACATTCTTCACCTTCTTTTCCCCCGATGCACGAGGCACGACGGCCATTTGTTGCGATGATGGCGGGGAGGGATGGAGCTCTAAAATGTGTCCCTGACATTCTTAATAGCACTCCAGATACATTTAAGAGACAAACTAAGGAGCAACTTATCACCTGTAACTCGGCCAAATGGAACAAACTGGCCAACTTTCCTTAATGAATAATGATGAGCAGGGAGAAGGAGAGTAAGGGTGGTATTTGTGATCCACTGAGAGCAGGAGAATCCGACCTAAAACTGACTTGAAATCTATATTTAACCTCACATTTGTCTTTTTAACAATGTGAGTTCCTTTCCAAAAATGGAAAAACATGTCAGGTGCATCATTCAGTATCTCTAAAATATAGATGATCAAGCCTGTAATAGCCATTCTGTAAATCACGAACATAGGTTAAGTTTTCGTTCTATGGTATGAAAAGTATTTATGTGCCACTATTTTCAAGTGTCTTATTTTGGAACAAACTCTTCACATCTCTGTGGCACAGACAATTAATTTTAGTGAACAGTATTTAGTACCCTACACCTTTTGTTTTTGTTTCTAGGTGATAGACTTACCTGTGGGGACCCGTCGGATCCCTGGTCTCTGGTCTTCCTGGCGAGCCTCTTCTTCTTCTTGTGCAGCGGTTTGGACTCCAGAATCATCTCCTCCAGTTCAAATGTAGGATCACAGTTTAGCCTCCGCCTCTATAAACGCACACAACGTACACACAAAAATATACACACACACACAGGGTCAAAGGCGGCATCTTCTGTAAAAGTTAAAGTGCAAAACCTTAAGGACATACCACAATGTGCAGATAACCTGATTTTGAATTCTATTTGCAATTTGGTGTCTTTGGTGACAAGTGGTCATTGCCCCGGTGAATTTATTCTGCAGTTTGCAGACTAAATAATCAATCAAATGCTGGTTTTGGGACATCTGATTGGGCTGATTTCTCCCTTCACCGTCACACATTGATAGTCTGTGTGTCTGGCTAAGAGACTAGAGGAGGAGGATAAGCGTATAATTAGATAGAGAGAGACTGTCAATTCCCCATCGATCCTCTGTGTTTTTCCTCTGCTGTGCCAGGCTAACCACCGGGAATACCCACTACTCTGCAGTCGCTGCACAGACTCTTACAGGAATTAGATAAAATCATTTACGGCCGTCTTTTCACTTATATGGAGGTCTACGTTGTTAACCTGCAACAGGCATTACTCTCTAATCTTTGCTTGTGTTACTAAGCAGTGGCAGCTACCACTGCGTCGCCTGCTTCACTACAGTACAGAACATTTTATTGTACTGATTGTTGCAGTATAGAAACATAAATTGGCTTATTGATTTATTGTGAACCTCTGGAAGCACATCTCTCATCACCAGTCAAATGAAAGCTATTATGATGACATTTATCATCACTGCGTGCATGAATCGTAGACAAAAGCCTAATAGTGACAGCAGTGATCATATCTTTCATTTCCTTCCTTGCGTAGTCAAACAAATGACAGGATCAATAATTGTAGTAATTTGAAAGGGGCTGCAGATTCAGTTTGATTGAACTGCTGCTATTGTCATCATTTACGATAATTGTACCTGTGTGGTTGACTAAACTGGGCCAGTGTCATCTGTTCTAATGACATCTACCATGCCTGTAATTGTATATATCACAAAACAAGACCAGAGACAATGTAGGCAGTTGTTGTATTGGTTTAAAAGGAGTCAGATTAACTTTGAGGTAGGATGTAGACTCTGAATCTCACAGAGCCCCAGTGTGCCCTCTCTTCCTGGGCTGTTACCAGCTGTTATCATGGAAACTAGGGATTGCACACCAGAGCCTGACTCATCAGCTTGCCAACCAAACAGCTTGACTTCCAGCCTAGCTAATGATATTGTTACTTGCAAGCATAATCTCTACCCAAAGTCTGTTGTAATGATCCAGAGACCACCTGTAGAGCTGTAGGTAGAGATCCCATGGTTCGCTCTGGGCTTACTGCATGTACACACACACACACACACACACACACACACACACACACATGCACCGCTGTGTCTCTGCATTTGTATGTCTGTGTGTCTATACACCCAGGAGGAGATCCAGCTCAGCCCAACAGGGGGCAGCATCTACAGCCTGACTGGGAGAGATAATAAGACGAGGAGAGGGTAGTTCTGAGTTCATCTATTCTCTGTATCCGGGTCTGTTTAGAGGAGCAGGATACAGAGAAGGGAGGGATTGACTGGGGGTTCAGAGTGAGATCACACCCTGATGTTTAATTGTTTAAAAAGAGAGAGACAAAAAAATATATATTATGTGCTCAGAACATTGTCATAGACTTACAGTCATGTCTGAACAGTGATGAAGGTGCATTTTTATTTTATTTTTATTCTATACTATTCTATTCTGTATAATTCTCATCTTTGTTTACATTATTTTAGATTTCTTCTATTATAAACTTATCTTTAATAAAGGCTTTAATGCCATAACATTTGCCTTTTTAATCATTATTTTCTTCCCAATTATTGGGAAAGAGAGATGCGGGGTCCAGAGAAAACGTGAAATTAGAAGGTGTATGTCCAAAAAAACAAACCCAAATCCTACAAAAAACCTGGAAAAACATCTCTGGTGAAGAGTGAGAGAGCTCTGTTCTATTCTTTTCTATTCTATTCTACTCTATTTTTTATGTATCATTGGTAGAGCTGTATCAGGGAGAATGCTGAGGCATTGCTGACTTTATGCTTAAGCTAATGCTTTTTTCTGATATATCCAAATCCAAATCTTGATGAAAAAAATGAAAAATCCCATCTCTGCTGAAGAGAGGAAAGAGTTCTATTCTATTCTATTCTATTCTATTCTAAAGCTTCATTTGGGAGAATGCTGAGGAAATGCTGAGTTTAACTCCATTTCTGATACTCACATTGGGAATAAAGCCTGGAGGAAGCTGTTTGCTGAGCACAGCGTCCCAGTTGACGTCTGACATGTAGTCCAGATCCTGAAGCTCTGCTAGACAGGAAATGCGCTTCTGGACATCTATACACAGCAGCTGAAATGAACAGAGGGATTTCAGTGAGGACGGCGGTCCACGGGGACGGACAGCTGAGAAGTTATCTTATAGCAGAACCCCACTGGGACTCGAGTGCATTTTTTGCCCAGGGCAGAAGGATGAGAAGGAGGTGTTTGAGGATGAGGAGAGGAAAGAGGAGGTGGAGGACGAAGATAAGAAGGTGAAGAAAAGGAAAGAGAAAGAGAGGATAGTAGAGGATAAAGAGAGGAAGGAGACAGGGGAGAGAAGAGGGAACATAAGGAGGATGAGGAGAAAAGAACAGAGGATAAATGGTGATGAGGAGAAATGAAGGGGAGTAAAGGATCAGAGGAGATATACTGAGCAAGAATTCCCCCTCTCTTACTCTCTAACTTTCTCTCTGCCCCTTCTGTTTCTCACACACACATACACACACGCACACACACACACGCAGCTGGAATGCCAATGAGGTAAGAGGAGTCTGCGAGCACGAAGCAATGCAACAGTTTGACTGCAGTGGATCACTGCCAAGACAAAACCCAAATGCTACACTCACAGTGTATCAGTTAGCTTTACAAATGGCTTGCATTTGCAATAAGAAAAATAGATTTTTGACAGTGATTCATGCCATTCACAAACAATTAAGAAGCGGCAGTCACATTAAATGCAAATAAAGTGTGCATTTATTTTATACGCAACTAGAGAGTGGTATCAATCATCCACTTTTCATATACTGTATGCTATTTTTCATGCCCTGCCCTTTCCCTTTGCACTATATGCTTGTCTTTCTGGCAACAGAACCAGCAAATTTCTTCCTTGCTAATTGAGACCCTGTGGATTCACCCTATTTGCCCAAATGAAATTCTAGTGCCGGGTATTACTCTTCTCCAACTGCATGATTGAAACTAAGATTTAAGAGTGAAATGCAAACTCTATCCCAAGCAGCACTGAGTCGTGAAAGCTGGACTTATCTGTTGCTTTTCATCCCTTTGACGGCAGGTTGGTTAACATGAGTGTGTGTCTACTGACCCCACCTTACATGATTTCTGGGTATTGAAGCTCACCATATTTCAAACAGTTACCTCTCACTGGCTTTCAGAGCCTCCAATATGCAAAGTTGCCTGGTGCAGCTTTAACTAATTCAGTCAACTGACTGCTGCAGTAAAACCTGGAGGTGCTGTGGACCTAATTCTACACCAGCGCTCACGCAAATATCAAAAGGGCTGGTTATATCAGATATATCAGATCCTACACGTTGGCAAATGCCACCAGACATCTGCTCTGTTCATCTACTGCACCAGCACTGTGCGCTGTGCCTCTGCCACTCTCTTACCTTTCTGAGAAGAGACTTGATTTCCAAAGACCAGGCTGCAGGGTAACTGGGATGGACCTTGTGGAAGGTCTGAAGGATCTCATTAGCCGGGGTGCTAGACCTCATCACATATGGCCTCTGGAAGAGGGAAAGGAGAGGAAAAAAAGAGGAGAGGAGAGAGTGACAACGTATTCATTTAAAGAAAACTTAGATTCACAGTTCATTTGATAGAGCATGTGCCTTGAAGTTCCTCAGGTGGCCATTCTCAACTTTTCTCTCCCTGCACCTCTGAACCAGCTCTGAAACAAGAGAGGGAACTTTTTCAACAAACATCTTCAACTCTTTGACTTTCATGGTGAGAGGGGTTTTCTACAGGTCAGTAAACCATTGAAAGTCTGTGTTTAGAGCTCTTCACGCCACTCCTTCTTGGCCTGCTGGTCTGTCTGCCTTCTTGGAGAGAGAGAGGCTCCTCTCACTTGGCATGCAGAATGGCACAGAGGCAAGAGAGAAACGTGCCAGGTTTTTTTGGAGGTGGATTGCTCTTTCCCTTCTCTCTCTCCCTCTCTCTCTCTGTCTAACAGGTTGGCTCTTAAATAAATGTACAGATGAGCAGAGGCATAAAGGAGCAAATATTCTCTCTCTGATTGATGATTTGTACGCCATTTCTTGTTTTAATTAAACAGTTCACAGTGAAGAAATACAAGAAAGATGAGGGAGAGAAGGGGTGATGACAGATTTGAATCTCAGACATTACAGTTACATGATATGCACCTTGGCCAAACAAATTGCACTGCAAAAATGACCATCTTAACAAATCATTTATTTTCATGTGAATTGTTAAAAGCCTGTTTTTTCTTAAAACAAGGAAAAAATCTTCCAGTGGGATGAGATAATCCACACTTTATTCCAATGCAGTTTCATTTGTTTCAGGATTTTTTCAAGAAGCAAGTATGAATGCGTTGAAAGGAGGCAGAATAAAGCAGCCACTTCTGATAACAAGTTCATTAGCACTGGAATAAAGTGGGATTATAACATCATACTGGCAGATTTTTTCACTTGAAGACTCGATACAAGATGAAATGACATGTAATCATGGACCTTTTTGCACTGCTGTGTTTTATTACTGTCTTGTTTAATTGCATGTTGGCAGTGGTATCCCACAACTCTGCAGACTGAAGCTGACTATGATACGCTCTTTCGGACATGTCGTGTTGGAAGTTATGTATTAAAATATGTTTGCATTCTTTAGAAAATCCGTCAGTAAGTCTCTGGAGATGAGTTTTCCTCCATTTACTGAACAGGAACAGGGGAGGAGGAGAAATTAAATGACAGTGATTGATGTATGGCTCTGGAGAGATGCTGCGCTGCTCAGACCCATATCTGCCACCAGCGGTCATGTCCAGCAGGGCATCATGGGTGGTGGCAGAGGGGTGAGACGGAGCCAAATGGTCTGGGAAACAGAGGTATAAGACAGAGGTAGGAGTGGGCTCCAAGGAGAGATAAGATTAAATAAAGGCTGAGAGAGAAGTGAAAGGTACATGCCCTGGGACAATAACAAGGTAAGGAGTCTCAGTGTGTGCATCAGGGATGTTATCAGTTATACAAGGTAGGAAGGGAAAACAATCTCCTATTGAGAGCTGACTGTTGCAAAAGCAAAGAAGGAAAAATTACATCCCTGCTAGTCAGAATCTGCAATGAAGCTTTTTTTTTTTCTGATTAGTCACTTCGATCAATTTTAAAAGTCACAGTTATTAGGATATCAGTGTTTCACTTATCACTGAAGAGGTGATTAGTGAAATGATAAGGAACTCTAACAATAATCTAACTAATACTGTAGATATTGAAGTCAATGGGACAAACAGAAAATCCCACTAAAACTACCATACCTATGTTGTTTGAACTATGACAGGACAGAAATTCAACAACATACAAAACCTTTTTATTTATTTATTGATAAATTGAGGGTGCGCATTTTGTTGTGTTCATTATTTATCTCAAAGCATTGGGTGTCTGTCCCGGCTGGGTTTTATGCTGGGCTGCCTATAGCTTTGTATAAAGCCTAGCTCTAGCTAATAGTAACAAAAAAAGAAAAAAAAATGGTAATGTTAGCCACATCCAAAAATAAATCTGCATAAACCAATATATCAAATGTAAGCAAGTCAACAATGTAACAAATTACCAATAATTCCAACACTAACTAGCTTATCAACAGAGGGGTGGCAAACCCATTCAATACTTTGTCAACCATGCTGAAAGTTTCCACACTTGCCACCAATTTGGGCTCACATATTGGGCTCACATATTGTGTATGTTTGTTGGATCCAGCGGTTCCCATTAGTTGCATGCATACATTAAACATATTTAAATACAACATTTATACATTCAATAATGACACAAAATATCAGCAGACTCAGTACAAAAAAAATAGTATCATTATCGGCTTTCAAAAACCTACATCCGTCAAACCCTAATAGGCATCCTGGCACTCCAGCTCTCCTCTGCAGTATTTTCCAACAGCCAAAAAAATAAAAAAAATAATAAAAATCCTGCACATCCAACTGGCCAATTCTGAGTGCCTGTAGGATGCCCTGAGACTGAACTGCGCTTTAGAGACAGCGCTGAAATGCGACTGTCTGAGAAAAGTATATGTGAAAGCCACAAGGTGACAGAGGGATGAAGTGGAAATGAATTGTGTCTGGGAGGAGGTGAGAGCGGAGCGCAGGACGCCAGAGAGGGGGAATGAAATAGGTCTGGGAGGCGGCTTACGTGGATGACATGGAATTACAGGGGAGCTTCTAAAAAGTGGCTATCCAGAAAGACTTACAATAAAAAAGCCAGGAGGGAAGAGAGAGAGAGAGAAAGAGAGAGAGAGAGAGAGAGAGAGAGAGAGAGAAAGTCAAAGTGGGGTAAAGTCTATGTCACTCTAATTGTAGTGGGTAATTGCTGGGTGTGATATGAGTACCTGCATGCTGAGCAATCCTTTCCTGGATAAAAATAAGTTAAAAAAAAAAGTACTTTAAAGGGCTTAAGGGACACAGGTTTGAGGTAAGAGGGAGGACTAAAGGTATTCTGGAGGGAGTACGGCTCAGCATGGAGGTCAGAGAGAGGACCAAATGAATTTTAGAGGGGGTAAAAGAAACTTTTGGAGGTAAAATGATGATCTCACGGTTTTTAAAGAGGAGTGCTTTGAGGTGTCTAAAGAGAGGAAAGGCTTGTGGGGGAGGGGAAATTACACGACTTCCCCGAATCGATTTGAGGTGTTCCACGTCCTTGTCAGTGTTGATAAAAGTCACTGTACAGTACGGTCCTGAAATCTGACAAGAAACTGTGCAGCTGGAGCCCGAGTCCAGTCCAGACGGAGCGGATCCCTGTCAGCTAAGACACGGTCTGATATGGCAAAGCGATGGAGCGAAAAAACATTATGTCCTATGACCAATTTACCTTAGGCTGTTTATATCCATGACATTAGAATTAAACTCCTCCAGAAGGGGACCGGGCGAGAAAAAAATTCAATTCGAATTACATGGCTCTGAAAATAGCTCTAATTCTATTTCTATTTCTCCTGCAGCTATTTCTCTCACCATAACTAAACATTTAAACATCTTCTGCAATAAGGTCAGCTTCAATATAAAATTGAAATATAGTGTTTTTGTTGTTGTTGTTGTTTTTCCTCCCCTGTTGTTTTGAGAAAGCTGGTGCAGGCCGGAGGGCGAGGTTTTACGTCTGCTCTCCTACTGACAGGGCTATTCTAGGACAGTGCTGTAGGTGTCATATGTATTATTCACAGCAATGAAGTGTGCCAGGCCATGCTGAAGAGGGGTGAGATGTGGTCATGGTGATGATGATGGTGGTGTGTGTGTGTGTGTGTGTGTGTGATGTACCTGTCCTCTGAGCAGCTCGTAGGCCGTGATGCCCAGAGACCACCAGTCCACAGAGAAGGAGTAACCTGGATGGGATCCCTCACAGGGCTGGAAAAGCTCTGGAGCTGAAAAAATAAAATCAAATAAATAAAAAAATGAAATAAAAAAAATTTAAAATAATTGATCATTTGGAAAAAGTGGCATCCGCTCCGCAAAATGAGTCATGGCATAAATTAAAAATGAATTATGGTGCTTGATACTAAGCACATGCTGATTGTTCCAGGGTTTCTTTTCTTTTTCTTTTTCTTTTTTTGCTCTGTTGATCTGATTTTTAGGCATGTTCTGGATATTTCCCTGGGGAGTTTTATTAATGATCGCATAGCAAGTAAACTTTAAACTTTAAAGATTTCTTTTAACTTCTTGCTCATTGCTGGAAACTGGCGGTGAGGAGAGGATTCTGGGGCTGTTTCCCCCCCCTTCCTCTGCCCTGAACCATCCCATTCTCTTTTACCTCTCCATTGTTTACTTGTTTTTAAAATACTGGATGTTTTATTCTTGTGCACTAGTGCGTGTTAGATTAGAATTTTCTCCTGCTGCTGGCTGCACGGTGTCGATGTTTTCTCCAGCTTCAGGCTCGATGCTCGGTTGTTTTCTGATCAAAAACTGCTTTTCCATTTTTCTCCCCACACTGGTCTCACTGGGGAGAATCCCGCCGTCAAAGGCTTCTGTGGATCACGGTGGCGACCCACAGGATGAAGTCTTCGCATTCAGACATGGTTATTTAACAGCTCAGTAATGACCAAAAATGTGAACAACCTGGAATACTAATTATTGATTTTTTTCTTTTTTCTTTTTTTTATTTCCTTGGCATTTTATACACTTTAAAGGGTATTTCTGCCCAAGCACCATTAATTTTACCCCTGGTATCTACATTGATACATATCTACTTGGATGGGGGGGGGGTAACTATCTATTGCATTGATGCATCAATTATAAATTCTACTGATTCAATGGAATCAATCTGCTAAAAGGAATAAATAGAATGAATTGTTCTGATTGATATGAAACATTTGAATTGATTCATTTATGATTCTTAAAAAAAGTCCTGACCTTGTACTGATGCAGAATACTACAAATTGCAACATTTTTTGTCATTTTTTATAGAGCAAATAATGTTTAAGTAATTGTGTTGTCTGATTTTTCAAAAGAAAAAGCATAGTCTTACATTACTTCATGTGTTTATTAATGGATATAAAATGTGGGCTAAAAGTACTGAATCAAATAATTGACTCAAAATGTGTTTTACAAAACTAATTGAAATGGTCCAAAAAATGAAAAATCAGTCGAATCCCTAATCAAATTGAATCTAATTAAGCCAAAGATTCACATACCTACTTAGATGCACAAGTATCATATTGTATTTGTTCACATTTATGAATTATTGGACAGGGGAAATGTAAAGTAATATAATGTGTATTATATAATATTTTTTAATATAAAACTCAGAATGGCTATTTTCATATGACTGATTCAGTTTTTATTACGCTAAGTATAAATAATTTGTCTGTGTAGACTCTGAATGTCTTTGTGATAAATAATTGACCACAGGCTTTTTCTGGGAGAGATGAACTATGAAAAACTTTGAATTAGAGAGAGCTTTTTTTTTTTTTTTTTTTTGCTTTGGAAATGAATAATCATGAATAATCTATTCTAGGGAAAAGGCTGTTTGGCTGTAATGTTCTCTCAAATGGTCAAGATGAATTTCCATCACTCATCACTTGCCCTTCTCTCTCTGACTCTTTGTATTATAATCTCAAAGGCAGCCTGGTTACACACAACACACACACACACACACCCTCCCCTCCTCTTGTCCTTTATAGCAGGTTTGCTCTGCTCACTCACAGGAGGAGGAAAAGGGTAGATTATCTACTGAAGCCCCTTTGAGAAAGTTTTTTATTTTTTTCCCTCAGAGTAACCATGAATTATCTATTTCACTATAGAGTTTTTCGCCCGAAATCTAGTTAACATGGTTACAAGATTCTCCTCTGTCACGGACACATCCTTTTCCTTTATTTGTTTGCAGGGATAAGGACAAGCTCCCTCTCGTACACAGAGCACAAAACACACACATACACACACAGATGCTCACAGACACAATGGTGGAGACACACATGGCCTCATCATTCATATCCTCCTGAAATCCTGTTAGCTCCTATCTGATCTCTTGGGGGCCGAATCCACATCAATCTGATACTACTGTATTTATGAGGCAGAGTCCTGTGGAAGATAAGTGCAGCTGTGCAGAGAAGGATAACGTTGTTATTCAAAGGGAGTATCATTTCTTTCTCTGACATGCTAACACCGCCATCAACTTGGGGACTAACACATCAATATCAAACAGGCTGACGCATAAATAACTCACACCCAAACACACTTTGTTTTTTTTTTTGTTTTGTTTTTTTGTCTGAAAAAGACAAAATTGGAAAGCGTGTCTCTATGTTTTAGGGTTTGCCGTAGTTCCATTAATGTCTTCATCAAGCTCGCTAAGCCTTCAAACTTAAAATTCCAACTGGACTGCAAGTGTAAAGACTGTACTACCATCTATTGGTCCATAACTGCATTTAAGGAACAGTTCACCCAAAATAAAAAAAAATATCTACTTAGCCCCAGCACAATCCATCCATCCAACTATTTTCTGTGTGATTTGGCAAAGTTTCCAGTTTGCCATCATCTCCCCTGTTTCCCTTCACCCCAATACAATGGGGCTGAATGGCTATTTGTTTTGTGGAGCTCAGACTGTCAAAGATTTACATGTAAAAAAAAACAGCAACAGCTCTTTCCAAAAACAGTGACATGGATACTCGACATAATCCACATGAAGCCCTCAGGGGCGAAGAGTTTTGTTATTTCCGGCTGAAAAACACCGGCGAATTGTATCTATCCGCTCCAAATTTGTACTCCTTGTGGGAGTATAGATACAGTTTGCCAGCGTCCTTCAGCAGGAAATAGATCCTAATAAAACTCTTCGCCCCCGAGGGCTGGGGATTATGTTTTTCACATGTACATTTTTGATGTTTGGAGCTCCACAAATGAATATCCATCCAGCTCCATTGTATTGGGGTGCCAGGAGACAGGGACCACTGCAGCAGAATGGAAAGCTCATCAAATCACACAGCACCTGTATGGATAGACTGCACTGTTTTTTGTTTTTTTTTTGTGTGTATTTTAGGTGAACTGTTCCTTTAAATGTCTCTGTCCTTTTTGACTTTTTTTCCCTGTTTTTTTCTTTTCTTCTTTTTTAATACTGTCGTACTCTAAATAAGTATTTTATGCAAATTTGGTCTTGAACTTGAACCTAAATGTTCAAAATCGCATTAACCAAACATTCAATTATTTACCCATGTATGGCTTTGTCCCAGCGATAGAAGTGGCTTTCAGGTCATCTTTCACGATGGCTGCAATGTTGAAGTCCGTTAGATGGACGTGCCCTGCAGAACAGAGAGGTTATATTACTTCAAAGTGACACAGAGCACGTTTTTTTATAGGGTGTTTACATCATTTGTCTGAACTCTATTATTACTGAGCTGCCATGGAGCTGTTAAGCCGCCATCAGTCCAGACGGAGCTCAGGCTATTCTCCTAAATGGTCGCCCCAGCAGACGACAGCTGAATTATAGAATTACTCTTCGCTGCAACATCCCCGACCCCCCGCCCCTTCCCTTTTGCTTTAGCCGTTTTCTTTTGGAATCACAATGAACCACGGTTAATTTCAATCAGATGAGTTTCCTACTTTACATACTGCTGTAGTCAAATAGCATCAGATACAATATGCAAATATGAGGGTCAAAGGAATTTGAATATACTTTAATATAAATGAAATAATTACAATAATACCTTTCTATATGTATTCATGTGATCGTAATATGATGATGATTCATGCATTAAAGGTGCTGGCATGACTCACTGATAAATTAAGTGCTTATTCCACATTTTTTGTCATTTCAGTCTAAATGGTCCTTACCTCAAACAACCCTCAATTTTGCATAGTGCACCTTTAAAAATGGAAAGCGAATGTATCAAATCTAAATTAAAATGAAAGCTGTAACTGATATTGTGACAGAGTGTTTCAGCGCGACCGGCTACCCCAGTGCTTTCTAAAGGCGAGCCAGTGACCTATTTCTCACCTTGCTGCAAAATGGCCTACAGTCTTTGCCATGCACACTGAGCACACACTAATGAGCTGTGTGAGTGTGTGTGTGTGTGTGTGTATGTATGTGTGTGTGTGTAAGATTGAGAGAGCAAAAGCGAATTTTTGCCGCAGAGCAATTGCTCGGTTGAATGGGTGTCCCCGGTACCCCTACACACATCCTCCGAATGCATGTGTGTCCACCTGCACACACATACTGTACACACATACTGTAAGCACACACACACGCACACACACACACACAAACACCCGCAGATAACGGTGCGTGAATGCAAAGCAGGCAGGAGTTGGCCGGTCCAAGAGTGTTTGTTTACACAAAGACACTGGGCCTTAAAGATAAGAGACCTGCCAGAACAAATTTGCCCATGTAAAAAATTCAACCATCTCTCTCTCTCTCTCTCTTTCTCTTTTTTATCCCTCTCTCTATCTATCTGCAGTACTTTCCCTCCCTCAGTTTTTCTCTCTTTGCCTTATCTCTTCCTTTCCCCCCTTCCCACCGCTCTCTTTAATTCTTTTTTATCTCTCTTCCTTTAGCCCATCTATTCATTTATCCTATTCTCATTATTCAGGTTTTAGCTTACGTTTTTATACCGTTCTTACCTTTTCTCCCTATCTCTTTTCCTCCACTTTAGGCTCTCGCTTCTTTTACTCCCTCTGCATCTTTAATATTTGACTTCGGCACTGTATCCAAAGCCTGTGGAGTGAGTGCATGAGTGCAGCCCTGCAGTGATGTATCCAGGGGACAAGACAGGCTTTACTTACATAAGACAACCATTGTTAATACACTCTCTCTTTCATCTTTTTTCATATTTAATGGTGTGCCCTGCCCACTGCCCCGCACTTTTCTCCATTCTCTACCCTGTCTTCATTTCTCTCTGTTCTGTGGCAGGCAGTGAAAGCAGCAGGCAGCAAACATTTTGATGCAGAATAATGTTGATCTAACGGCCTTCACCAGTGCTGGAAACCCGGGTAAATATGGCATCATAATTAAAATGTGAATTGGAGTAAAAATGCTGTGTAGATGACCTTTTCAGACAGAGTTAACATAACGGGAGGCACAAAAGGTCCGTCACTGACATAATGGCATGACTGGTCTCTGTCTCATGTCTCAACAGTAACAATCACGGACATGTTAGCAGCGAGATAAGACAGGCTTTTCACTGGCATTGAATCGCCCAGCACATGAAATCACTGAGTCAGTATTTACTATCAGCCTTGAGAAATCATAAGTGGTTCATTAGAATAATTGCTTCCAAACATTGAGCGCTTTGAAAGAGAAACTCCCATAAATGTATGTGCAAT
Source organism: Neoniphon sammara (assembly GCA_900302535.1). Lineage (NCBI taxonomy): Eukaryota > Metazoa > Chordata > Actinopteri > Holocentriformes > Holocentridae > Neoniphon > Neoniphon sammara. Next base: position 3,236 of record OMKZ01002551.1, on the reverse strand, counting down.
GGTGCAAAAATGTAGTAACTGCACCTTTAGTCTATTTATTGACTAAATTCCTGTTGTGCTGGTATAGCAAATTATGACAGTCACTTTTCTCTCCTGACACTGTCCACCGTATATGAGGAAGAAATGCTCCATTCATTAAAAATAATTAGATTTTCTTGGCGATTTCTAGAGAAGAAGCATCTGAAGGCTAAGGTGCTTCGATTTCAGATGCTTCCAAAAACCTCCAACATTATAATATTTGCATTTCCTGACAGGAAAGATGAGGGAAACGAGTGGTAACACATGAAAAAGATCATGAGTAAGACACCAATCTGCAACATCACATTGCAAACATCACAAAACGCCAAGCCAACGGACACCACCAGTCCTGCTAATTTGTAAAATAAAGAGCAGGTTTTTCCACTGTGAGCAGCATGTTCTACTTTCACAGGTCATTTGCCTTTCTCTCTTCAGCTCTCTCCTGTGCAAACCCTCTGCAGCCGAAGCAAGCGAGGCTTTTATATATTTAATGTCCCTGCCAGCTCCTTAACTTCACTGGAGCATTTGACATGATGAAATAGTCCCTCTTGTCAATGAATGGGACAAACCTGCACAGGACATGCTCACAGCACACAGCAAAAGCATGGATGCCAGAGTGGGGTGATTTGTTTGGTTTTAACAAGGTGGAGGGAGGCCAGGTAGCAATCCCTCAACTTGTGAGACGGCAAGTTCACTCAGTCTGATCAATGTGTTGTGTGTGCACTCAGTAAAGAGAATACATGACAACTTTGAATTAAATTTCATAACAGAAAAAACATTAATTATTTAAAAATATTCTCTTTGTTGGGGATGATTCCCTTAAAGTCCAAGTTATTTATTCACACTTCTCCTTAAAGATGCCAGCAAGCAGGATGGATGCATTTAATAATTTGTGCAAACATGGAGACATTTTCATTCTCTGCCATCCACAGTCAAATTGTTTTCTGCCTCTGTGCACATGGAAAAAACATGTGGTGACTCAACAACGGTTCAACTCCTAGTGATTTAGCTAGCTCTGTATTGTGCTGGTATTACTGTAGTACCTCCACAGTTGTCTAGGTTCAATCCCCATTTCACATCATGATGCTGCTGGATCTCTTATACTTGCAGGCTCTCTTCACTGTCCACTGCCCCCACAATAAACTGTACATTTTAGAAGTGCTGGAAGTTTAACTTTAACACTGCAATTAAGTTTAGTAAAGTTAGGATGTTGAAGTAAGGACTGTCAAAAAATGTGGAATAATTTATCAGTGAGTCAGGCTGGCAGGAAGCATGTAGAGTTAATCATCAAATTTTGTGCTTATTCCTTGTTTTTGTATTTTGTGTGAGTTGAGTCTAAAGGTTCAGGCTAGGACCTCAATGATGAGAACCATGTAGACTAAACCACCAATTTTCATGCTTATTCCTCTTTTTTTTTCAGTTGACTCTAAAAGGGCCTCACATAAATGCAGTTTTATGTAGTGCCCCTTTAATGTAAGTTTCATCATGGCTCAGAAAATACAGCTGATCTGATTTACTTAGGTCATTATACATATCACAAATAGCAACAACAACATCATTACTTCTATAAAAATGTTTGAAATCCTATCAAATCAATAATCAAAGAAAGTCAGTAGGGGGTCACAGTGTTTTCCAACAGTCATGCTGCATATACAGATTGGGCTTTCAAATATTTGAGTCAAAACTGGAGAAAAGTGAATCACTATTAATAATTGGGTGTTTTGGAGCTTAAGTGTCCACGTGAGCTCCAAGACACCCAAGGGAGCTCACGTGAACTCTAACTTCATTTCTGACACACCCAAATGACCCATGGGACCTACTACAGATTCTCTCATGAGACACAAGGAATCTGCTGCAGATTCTATCATGATGCAACTGTGTTTCTGTGTGTGTGTGTGTGTGTGTGCAGTGAGGGTAACCCAGACGGCAGCCATGCTGGAGCTGGTCTTGGCAGCCCAGGGCTCTGTTGTTTAACAAGACTACATCGCACGAGCGTGAGTAAATTGTTTTCCTCTGTATAAAGCTGCTCCCAGTGGAATGCAGGAGAAAGAGGTGAATTCCATCCTGCAAACTGGTGCGTCAGAAGGGGGCAGCCCCACGGCCCCCTCTGATCCCTGATGTTCTTTCAGGTTTCAGTAGAGCGGTAATACAGGTCTGCACAGAAAAACACAGAGAGAGGGAAGAGCACGAGGAGAAAAGTGTGTGTGTGTGTGTGTGTGTGTAAGTGTACATATGTGATGCATGAGGGGAAGTTTTTATTGGGTTTGAAAGGACATGACTAAGGGCCGGGACACTCAACTTTTATTGTTTATTTAAAGAACAATTCAAAGAACTAGTGCCAACCGAGACAGACAAGCAGATCGTTTTGCTTCTCATATCTCCTGCTAAAACGGTCCATGAACACACCTCACAGACTTCAGCTGACGGCTGACATGCAGCACGTTCTGCGCCTGTGTGAGAGGAAATAATGCTCCATACCAGGAGGGGGCGGTAGTCTCAAAAAAGCCTTACGATCGCGGAAAATGAAGAAATAAACTATCGGTAGCCCTTTGTGTTCCTGCTGTCTGAATGATGTCTGATGATGAGAAGCTGCTACTGGTGTTATCAACCTGAGGCTCTTTCCTCTGATGTTCACCACAACTATTCTGCTGCATCTCTCTCTTTGGTTGACTAGCTTGCTAGCTAGTTAGCACAATAACAAAACAATCCAACTCCCGTTTCTCTTCTCGTGCTCTGATTCGCTGAGGCTGAGCAGCCAATCAGAAAGCTCTCTTTCACCAATGGCCTGTGCTACCAATGCTGAATGCATTTTGAATTGGCTGATGATGTGATGATGTGGGACACTCGGCATAAAGTACACAGCATTGTCAAATGCAGAAGGCCAGATGAG
>OMKZ01002548.1:18215-44798 GCA_900302535.1 Neoniphon sammara | reverse complement strand
AGAAATCGTCCAAGCGAAACTATTTCAAGTGTAGAAGGATGGGGAGGCTGGGACATACCTACGTACTCGTCCATGTTGAACGTTTTGACGTACTGGAATGAGATCTCTCCATTCTTGTAGAACTCAATGAGTTTTTTGTAGCAACCCAGCGGGGTGCTTCCTGAGGACAGACAAACAAACTGCACTAATACATTGATGGCACTGTGCTGCCATGTTGCAACATGTTAGCACGGGGAATTGTACTGGCAGTACATGTATAACTTCACCAGCAGTGTTGGTCTTTAAGCATAACAGATTACTAAATGCAAAAGTAAGACAGCACACTACTAGCTGCATTTCTCTGATATTCATTCCAAAATTCACAACAGCTAAACTGCCTCTGGTCTTCTATGTGGATCATTAGGGAAACAAAAATGCGAAGCCATGCAGTTTTAGCTCAGTAAACCTCAGAAAAAAAGTAAGGTGAACACTTATTTGGAGGAAGCAAACTTTATTGTCACATTTTAATCCAATAAGAGGACAACGACTTACTTTTAACTGGTAACTGTTACACCGCAGATTGTTACACTACTCACACTGGGAAAATGGAACTGCTGTAACGCGTTATTATCTGACGCTGCTTACCCGTGGGGAGTCCCATAGTGAAGTATCTGTCTGGACCAGGTTTGAACAGCAAAATCTTATTTCTGATGTATTTTGCAGCCCACTCGCTTGCCTGGTCATAGTCGTTGAGGATGATGAGCTTCATGATCCTGGAAAAGCAACAACAGGTTTGCGAGTGATTCAAGCAACACACCTAAATCAGACTTTAGACTCATCAAGGCATATCACATCCGACAAGAAAAGTGAGATCACCGTGAATGTATGTGGCCTGCTACAGCTGCAGGGCAGAAGGAAAACGGCAACTTTTAGACTTCACCACTAATACAACCGTATATCGCCTGAACAAAACTTTCACCGCTGCATTGGAAATAAAATGTGGAAAATTATGTTGTTAATGCATCCGCCTCTGCGTTAGGGCATCCGGTGGGTTTTCCTCAAGCAGGCAGGAGGAACTGGTTCGGTCATATGACTCCTAACGTTGTCGGATGCAAACAGCGCTCAGTCTGGAGGCGGTGTTAAACCAAACCCGGGTTTATTAAATCAAATCAACGAATTAACTTCACACCATATGAATCTTGCATAAGTAAATACTCAGTTCAGACTATCAGTTGTCCTTTAACTTGTATCAAATTTGTATCAGTTAGCGTTATGTTAATATTAACAGATACAAAGTTGAAAATTAACAATAGACAATCCCTATAAAATGTTACTCAAGTGTGACGTGTTCTTAATCTATTTTATTGTCTTTCAATTGTAAAATACACTGCATGGACCTTGATTGTAAATTTGATTGCTTTTTCCAAATACAATAAATGAGAAATTATTGTTTTTTTTTATTGTAGGCTATCACTTAATTGTACAGAGCCACCTTAATTTCTTGAATGCTGATGATACACAGTTGTAAATTTTCATTTCACCTAATGGCATTAGCTCTATGGACAAGCTGGTTCATTGTGTTGATCACAACTCTGAAAGCTGGCACTCTTGGATGTCCCAAAACTTCCTACAAATGAACAAGGATACGACTGAGGTTTTAGTTATGGGAGATAAGGCCCAGGGAGAGTTGATGTGCTCCAAATTGCCTTTTAACATCAAGCCCCAAACCAGCAATCTCAGTGTGGTTTTCCACCCCAGTCTGAATTTTAAAGCAAACATCACAAATACCACCAAAGGCCAGACTGAGGCATGTTGGAATATGCTCAAAAGAAAACCACGATTTCCCTCTTAAAGCAGAATTACTTGCTCATGGTCTTGATGTTCAGTTACATGGTCACAGATAGAGGGGAGGAGAGCTTACCGTTGAACCAGGAGTGCTTTGTGTCTCCTGATGGGGTTCGGTCCAGTTTTCTGGAACACGTGTGCTCAGAAAGTAGGAGGAGGTGGCCGAGTATAACGTGTCTTCTGTCAAGTGGAAATAAAAACAGTCAGGTGTCAGCAGTGCAGTCAAAACTAGAATCTAGGCTATTCTGATCTGCCTCTCAAACTGGATAACTAGCATGAAAAACCCCTCAGGATCTCAAATCAATATTTTCATGATTGGAGGACACCAGAAGCCGACTGTTAGTCATTGTTCAGTTTCAACCATGAAAAGGAGACATCTGTGAGACCTCAAACTGTCAGACACAATCTAGCATGTCAAGGTTTCAGACTGGATATCAGGATATTAAGAACACTCCGTACTTATCAATCATAAGGGAAGCATGAGATTCTTCATATAGCCTGTTTACCTTCAAGGAGGAGCTGTCCGTTTTCAGAGGTCTGGTAGAGGGGACGTTCATGTTTAATTTTAAATGGGTACACAGCTAGAGCTGAGTCAATCAATCAATCATTTCATTCAGTTTTAACTCTCTGAAGTGTACAGTACTCAACATATAGCCACACTTGAGGTCAAAAGCCTTAGTCCCACACACAAGGACCTATCAGTCCTGGGTTGTGTGTAGGGCCGTTCTGTAATTATCACAGTTCTGGAATAACAATGTGATCGATTCATGAGGAATGAAGTTTTATAAACAGTGTTAGCTGAGATAGGCTGCACACTTTGCTTGTTATCCAGTTCTTACCTCAGTGTCCTTTCCCTCCATTTCACACAGGGCTTTGTCATCTGAACTAACAATCCATTACATCTCAGAGAAAAGCAAATTAGAGATGATCAAGAAGCCCACATTTCACAGAGGTGTTTAAACTGTCTGTAATTTACTGAAATCAAAGGTTTGCAACTCAATAATCCCTGGTCTCTATCCCCTAGAAAGATCCCAAAGAGGTTCTCTATCTTTTCTATGATGGACAGAAAATGTTGCAACAGAGAAACTCCTCTCCAGATTGACGAGAGCATCACTTTACCATCTTCTGAAATTTGAACAGCAAACTAAAGCCTGTAGTATGCTGCGATAGGCTCCACTGCCCCGTAACCCTGACTAGGATAATGAAAATAGATGGATGGATGGATGGACTTTCATACTGCATGTGAAAAAGGCCCTTGAGTCCAGAACTAATTTGCATACTACAACCATTTTGGTTGTATAAAGAGGCTTTTTAATAATGAATGAACTGTATTATATGATTTTTAAGAACCAAATTGCGTTATTTATTCTGATTTCATTTTCCTTAAACAAGTCACAGGGTTTTGAGTCATTACAGAGCCATACAGAACCGCTTTTATAACCAAAGAAACCTTGAGAAAGCCTTGTGTGCTGCACCATGTGTGTCAGTGAGCAATAACTTTGCAATATGCCAATTTGGCTTTTTACCGGTGTCACCAAGATTAATTCATGCACTTTTATTGTACTTTGTGATTCAGGTTCAATAGTCAGATAACTTGTATATAATGCCTCTCGTTTTCTCTGTTCCTGATTATATCTTCTTTTGTCTTTGCTATAGGCATATGTTCTACTGCAAAAACCCAATTTGAAATGTAGCCTACAGTCTACCGTTTATATGTGCTCCTTTCAAAGTGCCGTTTACATTCCTGCTGAGGAACCGGAGATGCCTTACCATCGAAGGGGACGCTCCTCCTTGGTTGGTTTGTAAAAACAGTGCTTTGACTCAGTATGAGAAGTAAATAGATGAGGATATACCAGGTAACGTTAACCTCATCTTGCTCTGAGGTGGAAAAAACAAACCAGATAGGCCACAACATCACTGTGGCTGAGTTTTATAGATTTGTCTGAAGACTCACAATTAAATTTTCACCAGCATATAAGCCTTACTTATTTTCATTAAATACTGTTAAGTAAAAACCTGAAATGATTTAGCGAAATATGTTGACAATAATTCAGTTTCTCTGTGTCAGTGTCTCGTTTTGTTTTTCAATCTCATTCAGTGTGTCTCTCAACCTCTAACAGTCTGTCTGTGTTTCTCTAACAGTCTCTCTCTAGCTGTTTTTCTCTCTGTCTGTACCTGTTGTCTTGTGGTCTTCTCGTCTTGTTGAACATGCCACTCCAAAAGTAGTTACATCACGCGCTTCTGTAGGTGACTCTCAATGTTCTACAGCACAACAAAGGACACAGGCGCGCGACCCTATGGAATCAATTAGGGTTTGGTAGCTGGCCAGTGACATAAATGTGGAAACCAGTGAACATATTAAACTCATATGGTGGCACAGAGCTTTTCCTACATGGTCTAGCCCAAAAAGCATTTTTCAAAAACGCCTCCTGTGAGGTGCTGTCATGTACCAGAGTGACTTTCAAATTAAGTTTTGTCTGGCACACAATCCAGGCCAATCTTCTCTTTTGAAACTCCTCTTTACTCAGAGGTGAAAGCTGTTATTGAAACTCACTGCCACACGATGGAGCCAAAGCACTCTGACGTTCAGGCTTTAACCTGCAAGGAGTCCGAAAGCCCTGTTGTTGAATGAGCTGTCAAAACAAATGAGTTAGTGACATTGCCATGTTTGGAGGCCTGCTTTGCTAATGCGCCTAAATAAAAAGTTTGTAGTGGTCGCAAGAGTAGGTGTTAATATAAATACCTAATAGTTATTCTAAAACCAGCTGTCCGTTTTGCTTTGAAAAAGGAAGGAAATAGACCTTCGTCATTGCATGAAAATAAACAAGTTGGCATGTTAAGTATAACTTTTAGGGTAACCCATAAGCGATAAGACATTTCATTCCTCTGCCAAGCTATATTTTATCAGCATGTAAACAAAGTGGCTACTAAGCAACACTTTATGATTTCCGATTACAAATCTCAGGCTATCAAGTAATGAATGTTATAAAAGCAGTATTTATTTGATAAAACTATCAGCATACTTTGGGCTTACAAATTAAATGTCAAACATTTAATGTTATATATTGCCCATATCAAAGAAATGATCAGGCAGTAAAAAAGTCAGGAGTGATTTTCAACAACTTTATTAAAACCATATCTTGACACAGACCAGAACACTTAGAGGGCACACAACAGAAATAAATACTATCATGTGTACAGCGCTCATTGTCAAACAACAGGCTTATTGCAGTTGGCTTTCGATTTAATTTATTTATTTCAGCAAGAAAGAAAGGGCATGCTATGGCATCAGAAAGACTCCACTGGGAGCTGGGATCAATGTGCTGAACATCCTGCCTGCTTTTGACCGTAGAGTGAGTTCTTGAAACACTTCACCAGCTCTGATGCACCCAGGCTGCATCTCAATCTGAAAACAATCAGCTCCTGTTCATCTGTGTTATTTAATTCCTCAGGAGAACTCTTGAACCTCTATGAAGAGGCAGCAGTATCACCTTTTGGCTGTCTAATCTGACAGATATTTCCTTAAAAAACAAAATAAAACAAAACAAACAAAAAACAAAACAAAATAAGAACTGCTCTCTCTCCGCCATGTCATCTGCAAGGGGAAGTTGATGACATAGAGGTGAAGAAGGGTGCATTTGGTTCAGACTGAGGCACAGCCGTGGGGGAGGGGTTGAGGGTGGAGTAGCAGGTGCCTGCTTTAGTCAAGGTCCATATCAGGCTTGTTGTCTGTGGTTTCTGAGGTGGGGTTGCCCGGGTTCTCAGCCGATCCCTTGTCAGCCATCTCGTCCTGGGCTTGCTCCTGTCCGTTGACGGGCCCATTCTGCTCTGCAGGCTTGTCATCCTTGGGAAGCTCCACCTTGGGCTTGGGCTTGGTCACAATGTGGTTACAAGCAGAGAACAGCTCCTGAAAGCAATGAGAAAAGAACTGTTGGTGACACTGCCTCATGCCAACAAACACTATGTTGTATGATCATAGATGACAAGCATTATCTTAAAAATGAGGAAATTATTACCTCTAGTAGCTCTAAAGCTAATCTTAAATAACACATGGTTAAATCTAGCAAGTTTGGGGAGGAGACTCCATGTTCCTGTCATGAGTTAAGCTCCAAGGATGAACCAAAATCAGCCATGAGTTGATACTAATTTTGGAAAAAACAAACAAAAAAACAAAGACACTAACATTTTATTACTAAAAGATTAGTCTTCTTACATTTGTTAACACTAGTCACATACACTTCCTTGACAGTGTATGTTAAGATATAATAACAGCAACAATAATTTGGACAAACAGGAAATCTATGGTGTCTCAGTCAGGGGGATAGGAGGCTTCTTAGTTGCAGCTCCACTTTGTGATTTAGGTTGATGGGACAGGTGTATCTATAAATAAAATCTTGCCTGGATTAGCGTTAATACCTATTTTACACATATGAGAAGCTTGATTCTGAAGTTTTTACATTCTAATAATTTATCAAAGTTCTGGTATTATGACGCTGTTATGCGTGTAGTCTCACCCTTGTTTTTGCCCTAATGTCTTTGACTTTGACAGAGGGATCCTCCGTCAGACTCTGTTTGCTTTGCTGGTTCATGGCACTGTTCATCCACATCATAGCTTCACTGGCCAGCTTGTCCACTTTGCTGATATCTGCTTCATCCAAATGGTCATACTGTTCCTCCTGGGATGCAAAAATAAGGCAAAATAAAGAAAGTAATTTTAATGTCATATAATTTAACAACTCATGATGTCAATGATCTATAAAACAATGCCTTTGTTATTGAAAAGCTGTGCCGATATACAAATTGTTGAATATGAGAGGCAGAAAAAAAAAGACAGTTATCCTGTAAAGGCTTTTTGTTGCACCTTGGTTTTGTATGCTTCAACAACTTTCATGTACTGCTGGATTTGTTTTCCCAACTCCTCAAACGCTTTAGGTCTCTCCTCATATTCCATGTACCTCTCCTGGATGGGTTGGCCCAGTTTCTGTAAATGTATTTATGAGTTAGGCACGGTCAAATTAAAATTTCAATAAATCACTGGAGGGGGAAGGAGGCGGCAATAAACATGGCAATTATTACCTTTAACTCTGCCAGTTTGTCAATGTACACCTGTTTGGGTTGGTCCTCTCCATCTTCATACAGCCAGTTTTCAGTATCCTCCAGTTTTAATGATAAAGCATCGCGGTCCTGAAAACGGCATCGAATGACATTCACAATATGAAAAAAATGTCAAATCGGGTGTAGTATTCTGACTATAATGTGGCAGCAGTGGCCCTCTATGTTGGTAAGTAGTCAGAACCCAAGTGATCAATTACTCACAGATTCACTGACGAACTTCTCCAGCATTCCATGTAGTTTGTCCCTCATGTCGTACACGTATTCTTCTACATTATTCTTGGCATCATTCCTCTCCTTCTCCAGCTTGTCCTGCATGATCATCTTGCCCTAAAGACAATCCGACCAGAAAATGTAAAATGTCACACTTCAAAATAACAGCTCAAATTCTGTGAGTGAGATTCAAGTTGGGTAAAGGAAAAAAAATTGAATACAAGATAAAGTAGAAAAAGACAACAATGAGATGGGTGTATGGTCTATGCGAGGCACAGGTGGGCCAAGAGTTTTGATAGTTACCTCATTTTCTACAAAGAGATTCAGCATGTCATCTGCTAGCTGCCACTGTGGACTGTTTTCAATTGGAAGCTCCAGCACTTTTGTTTTGACTTTGGGCTTTTTGGCTTGTGGGGGCTGGTCAGACTTCTTCTCTGCTTTACCCTCTGTGGAAGTCTAAAGGCGAGAAGACGAAGAAGAAGAGGACACAAGGCTTAAAAATAGATTCGAAATTAATGAAACACAACATTAACAGATTCAGAAACAGATGCCACTGGTATAGCATGGTCAACTTTTCTTTTAAAACCACAACCCAAAACTGACCGTGGATGAACACACATTTGTTGCACAAGACAACTAAGCTCTATGCTCAGGAAAGGGTAACACAAAACCAGCGACGCATCTTACCTCCATCTCCTCATTCTCAGGTGTCGTCTTCTCTTCCGTTTCTTTCTGCCCATCCCCCTTATTCTTCTGCTCATCCTGGTCAGTCTGCATTTTGCTCTGCAGAGGGTTAAGCACAAACAGGCCATGTTTTTGTCTCACTGCTAAAGCACACGTTAAATCAATTTACCGCTCAATGTAATAGATTTTACTAAGATCACAAAAATTAAACACTATGGATAAATACACAGATAAGCAAATCAGGCTGGTGCATGTTAGTAAAAGTTATGCTGAGGAGTACCTCCCCATCCTTATCATTTGCCTGTTCTGTCTCCATGGGTTCCTCCGTTTCATCAGACTTCTGCACTTCCACCAGGGAGGCGCTGGACACACTGAAGATGCCGTGGATGTTCACACGCACTTTCACCTTGACCTTGGAGCTCTCCCCGGACGCCTGCGGGACAACCTTCTGGATCAGAAACTGACCTGGAGGACAAAAAGACAGAGCACTTCATCTTCAACACAGTTCTTGAAATAGGTGTAAGAGCCGTTAACCCTCTCTTAATGATATTAGTATTACCAAGTGACATTGGCAATTTGATTTGTCTAAGCATATTAGTAAGTTTAGTCAGTCAATTGGACAGAAAAATATTTTACTGTTGCTCCATGGCCCCACCTGTCACTATGCCAGACAAGTTCACCAAAAATACAAACTCTTTAATTCCATTTCATTGTAACACCAGTCACTCCAATTATTTTCCTCTGTTTTCTATTTTTCTTGGCACAAAGTTGTGCTTTCTGTATTAATTTTTTAAAATATATTTGTGTGCTTATATTCTATTTGTCTTCCCCCGCTGAATCCCTTTACTTTTGCTGCTGCAATGTCCTAATTTCCCCACAGGGATCACCAATCTAATCTAATCTAATCTAATCTAATCACCATCTCACCACCAGTTATGCAGCTCTTGTAATTCAGATGTCAGTAATTCAGATTACCAGTTATGGGTTATCACACCTGTTACATAGTACCTGGTTATCCAGGACTTCAGTATTGACTCAAAATACAGCAGGTAATTTCAGCTGTATAAAGCGGTGGCCAGAGGAAATCACTGACATGTCTATTTCTGATGTGATAAAATTCCCAGAGTGAAAAAACAAAATTAATTATATTATGTCAACTCTAAATGTCCAAGTTAATATTAAGTACAGCCCAGTGGAGTATTTCACATGATGATGGGCTGTTATTTCTGAATAAGAAGAGGACTTATGTAAATTGTGTGAAAGTTTGCAGCTATGCATGTGTGAAGATTCAGGTTTAAAGTAACATTTTAACAACAACGCAATATTTTTGTATTAATTAGACAGTTCTCACTGCTTGACCAAAATGATTTCTAGAAAATGATTTTCTAAATTGCAGTGAAAATGAAGCGTTTTACCCCTGACTGACACAAATTTACCTCTTAATGACCATGTTGACACAGTAAAAAGTGACACAGAAGAGAGAACTCTAAGAGAAGAGGAGACTGAAGAGACAGAGTAATAAGGTGAAGATAAATGCATGTTAAGTTGCTTACCAATAGTGGGATCAGGGTAGGGCAGCTCTTTGGGGCAGTTGTAGTAGGCCTCCAAAGAGAAAGGTTCCTTTCGGTAGAAGGTCAGCACTTTGGAGAAAGGTGCGGCGTGATTCTCTGGAAATACCTCACAATCACTGCAACAGAAAATGTTTCACAGTAATCATATTCAATAATTACAACCAGAGACAGTAAAAGAATTGCAAAAAAAGAAAAAAAAGAAAACCGTCAAGGACAGTGGTTTACCTCAAACCTTCTTCTGCAGCAGAATTCCACTTCAAAGAAATTGGGTACGGAACCACGTCTGTGATGGAGAATTCACGCACTTTGAAGGCAGGTGACAGTATCGCACACTGTGGAGAGGCAAGCAGTGTTTTTAGAGTGTAATCTGTGCTGCAGTCATCATCAAAAACTGAAACTTGAATGGCAAGAGCATCAATTTCACACATTATTTTCAAACATTAATGGGTAACAACTCACAAGACCATGACAAAACTTGTCAAGCCCCAGACAGGTGATGATACTTTTATCATGTTTTGGTGAGGATAGCAATCCTCCTCTGGGGAGCAAAAGAGGGATTGAGGGGAGAGTAAAAAGAGAAATGTACCTGCAGAGCACATCCTCTGGCTACAGCCTCATCGGCATTCAGGGTGGTGCTTAGTTCCTTCCCAAAGAATTTGCTGATCCTCTCCTTAACAGCTGGGATCCTGGAGGCACCGCCTACAATCTCTACTGCATAGATGTCCTCCTTCTTGAGTTCTAGTTGGACGAAAAAACAATTTCAGAATCACACAAATACAGCATTTATACATCACAAACAACATAAAAGAAACTTACATAAAACAAAAATTAGGGGGCATTAAAACTTACTGGCATGTTCCATCAAACTTTGCAGGGGAGCCTCTACTCTGGCCAAAATATCAGCACACATCTCTTCAAAGTCAGCCCTTGAGCAAAAAATAAAATACACGCATTGCTTAAACTTTCAAGACACATCTACAATATTTTCAAAAGAAAAACCCTACAGATGCAAGTCATAAATACTAAAACAAATAATCTCTTGTTGGCCTACCTGTTCAGTTTCGCAGTGACATCGATGTCGTTCATGAAGCACTCGATGTTAAGCGGCAGGTCGGAGGAATTGGCACTCATCAGTTTTTTCAGTTTTTCACACTCCTGGTAGAGCCTGACCAGAGCCCTGGGCTTGGACTTGACATCAAGCTTGTACTTCTTGCCAAACTCCTCACAGAAATGCCTGACCAGCGCCTCGTCAAAGTCCTTCCCTCCCAGCTCTGGGTCACAGGCTGTAGCAAGGACCTGAGAGACAGGTAAGAGATTGTTGAAGTGGTGAAACAAATCTTTTTTCAGTTTTGATAGCATATATGCCGTTAGCTTGCTCCACTTGTACACACCTTGAGTTTGCCCTTATTGAAGGCACACACTGAAGTCTGGTATCCAGAATGGCCCAGGTCGACAAACACCACAGTCCTGGCCTTCTCCTCAGGAGGAGGAAGGTCCTGTTTGTAAATCCCATATGCCAACGCCACTGTAAGGAATCAAAGTAAACAAGTACAGATTTGAAGTGTTTCACTTCTCAATTGGGTTTTACTTGGCCTGGCCGGCAGCAACCACATGGGACTGTAAGGAGCTGTCACTACTTAGTCTGAACAGGCTTTCTTGTCAGCGTTTGCTTAAATTTTGAGAGTTGGATGCAGTTGGTTCTCTTGTTTGAACTTGCCCCCTCACCCTGCTACAGAATCAGCTATGATCATGTCTGTCTGTCATTGGTTAGTTCCAAATTGGTGATAACCAATCAGCTTGCCATTTATATCTGTGTAATTAACAGACATGATTAAAACAGCATTTCCAGACTCTAGAAATAAGTCTTAAGTGTTAGCCAGGCTAGGTGTGACTAGCAGACACAATCAACACAACACTAAATCACGTAAATGTCCTGGTTAAAACCCAGGTCACATGTTACTACTTACCTGCAGTTGTCTCATTCATGAGTCTCAGGCAGTTGAGTCCAGCGATCTGGGCTGCATCTACTACTGATCTCCTCTCAGCATCAGTGTAATAGCAGGGAACCTGGTAATGACAACATAGCTCTTGAAAGAAACTTTTCCCCTCAAAAAAATCAAGGTTTTATCTGCAGTCAATAAGACAACTAATAATAATACTAATAATACCCTTTGGTATATCATGTAGAAAGACACTAACAACTGCATATGACTATGAAATACTTACAGACACCACGCAGTCAGCCACAGGCTTCTTCAGTGCACACTCTGCGGTCTCCTTCAGCTTGGTCAGCAGCATGGCAGTGACCTGCTCAATGCTGAACACCTTCTCCTCCTCCATGTACATAACCTACAGTATCAGTAAAATTTCAGACAAGATCATCAAGGTTCTGGATGACTGATAGTAAATCATTCACAGTCAGTGTCATGTTAAGGAAGTGACTGTATGATTTAGGGTTGATAAAGTGGAACCATCTTTGTCATTCCTTGGCTGTGAGATATGCTGAATTATGTGACTGTGAAAATGACAGTATGTGAGATTTCCCCTCAGGTTGTCATTTTACTTCATCAGCATCAAGAATGGGGGAAGCGGATGACTTGTTATTGACATTTCAATTAGAAAGCACTGTAAGTTTTTTTTTTTTTAAGCTTTATAGCCTCTCATTCTAGTATAAGCTACCAGCATTGCAATGTTAGTATTAACTATTATACTAATATCTGATAATAAAGGTTATAGTTAACAGTTCCTCTCCATTCAGTTTGTATCAGCATAGACACATAGGAAGGCAAAGGAGCACAGATGTCAAATTGAGAACTTTTACTTTTTTAGGTTTATAAAAGCAATGTGTTTTGACTGGAACTGCCTAGCACAGTCTAAAGATAAGTGATAATTCCCACTGTTGTACTGTTCTTGATTCAAATGCATTCATGTTCATCTCTTACCTTGATGCCTGTTGTTCCTGTAGGCATCTGTGCAAGATCGTAAACCAAACTGGATTTGAGGCGTTGGACAAATGGATCTGAAAACGCCCTGCCATGAAATCTCTTGAACCCTTGGACTGTGTTCTTGCAGTTTGTGACGACCTGATTTACCGGAAGCAGAAGACAGTACAAAAAACATTTTATGTCATACACACCATGCCTAACTGTGAATCACTGGTTAGAAAACATGAAACTTTGTGTCGACAATGAATTTGACTTATGATGCTCCCATGCGCAATACTGTACGTGCTCACAGTGGTGGTGCTAGGACAACACTGGTCCTCACTTTGTACAGTTAATTATTTTGGTCGGGGATGCAGCCTGCGTTTCACCACTTCCCATGAAAACATACCTGGCTTTTTGCAGCAGCACCAATCGATCGATTCCGGGGTCCAAAAGAAACACATGCTCTAAAAACAAAACATACATTGAAGGGCTGACACCAGAATAAAACCGTTTACATATAGCTATATATAGTAAGATAATTTCCTATGGGGTTGACGTAACTAGCTATAGAAAGAAAGACTGCAGAATGATGCAAATGATAAAGTCCATTTTGACATAGTCCGGCCTCCTCCCATCATGCGCCCATTTGCGCCTACAGTGAACACTGAATCACCTTAGCGGTGAAATAAATTACTAGGGTATTTAATAGATATTGTCTCATCGAGCCCTATGTAGTCGAAAACCCCGAGCATTAGTACAAGACGTCCATCATCATAAGGTGCCGGTATTTCTTTCAAGTCACAAAGGCTTCGTTTCAGCTAGCATTAGCAAAAGTATTCACGTGCTGTTTCCTGTGTTGAAATCACTAACCGTTAGCAAGCATGCTAGCTAGTTAGCTAGCAATAGCTTCACTGTATACTGCGAGGACAGCTGGATTCATTTACATTCTGTATTTAAATGCGAAAATCATTAAATACACAAAGCACGGGAAATTAGATGGCCATTCCCACTTACGGTGTACATCGGTCGCTGTATTCATTGGCGACGGTTTCAATCCCTCCGGCTCTTGCTACCGCTACATAGCAGTTCATAAACCCGACGTCAAATCCGACAACAGACATCTTCGCTAATCGTAGAATTAAGTGCACAGTAATTACAACAAGGACCTAAAATACTAAATGCGAAAAGTGACAACAGCTACACGTTCTGATCTAATTCATAGACGTTATCCTAGCCTTGTTCCATGAAGCTGTGTTGCCTGCAGCGTATTGGCAAGCCGGCTGATGCGTGTGGTAGCAGACGCAGGGCTTTCTGGGCTTTCAGGAATTTTCTCTTGCTCCTCCGAGTCTGACACCGACAAACCTGACTTCCGGTGACTTCAACATAAAGGCCGCAGACATTGATGAGAACGAGTGCAACAAAAGCTACAACACGCTTACCATATATGATGGCAACTGGGTTCGCTTACCATATTATGTTGGTAACAGGGTTGATACATTAAATTTGATATGTATTGAATACATTGAATATTGTATTTAATATACAGAAAACAATATATACTCAATTCCCTGTTATCTGTCATAAATACTGTTTGTCAGGTTCCTAATGACACTTAATTGCTTTGTACTTGACCATGTATGCAAAACAGTGAATATACACATTACACAGAACTACCAAAAAATAAAATTACTTTGTATTAAATAAGTAACACTGAATGCTCTAAAGGCTTAACATAACTAGACATGCCATTCAGACCTAAAGAACCCATACACCAGTGAAACATTATCTAGGGAAATGGATTCTCTTTAAAAAAGACGGAGAAATGACTTCAATCAAAACTCAATTGACATAAATATTTTTTCTTTATTGGTGAAACAGACAGAGTTGGAATAAACAGCAGAAGGAAACAATCAGAAGGGCAACAGGAGCTCATTCATCACTCTCGTAATCAGTGGGATTCTTCCTCTTGCCTTGTTCGTGGACATGGTTGCCCCAGGTGTATGTCAGGTACATGAGAGTCATTGCTGAAAAAAAATTATAACACACACACACAAAGACATAAACAAATTAGCACCTGACAAAGATTCTGTACCTTAAAATATTTTCCCTTTCTCTTCTGGATCAGTGTGTGTCACTGGTGTCAGAGTATGGGTCATTTTGTCAAGTTGAGTACTGCTCAGTGTTTTTAAAAGATGTGAGTGAGGGGCCAAGTGGAAGGCAAATCTAGCTATACCATAAAAGTGGTCAGAAATGTTGTGAAATCGGTTCTTAAAAACACCATACAACTGGGAATAGATATGTTGAAACAGAGATAAAGTGACACAATTTCTTCTTTTTCGCTAAAAATCCTTATGTTGCATTTTGCACAAACGACATCCTGTATCCTGCTGTTCTTCTGTATTCTTGTGAGTCAGCTAAATCTGCCTTACTCAAAAAAAAAAAAAAAAAATACATTATGGACTGATCAATCATTTTTAATCCAAGGTAACTGTTGTTTACAGTTATTGTTTAATCCAAGAAAACCGCCTCTTTTTGTGCTTTATACAATTTGAAGTTTGTCTAGAGTGCCATCATTGGCATTTGAGACAACACATGAGTTGCGGGGTACTTCAGAGGCCGGGACAAACTCTGAACAGGTGTTAATCCTTACTTGCCATAAAAAGCACAAAAGAGTACAGAGGCAAAAATGACAGACTTATCAGTGGATGAGGCATTCTAAAACCATTTTGGTCCAAATACTGGCACAAATCAATGTCTAGAAAGTTTCTGGTTTGTTAAATGATGATTTTATTTGATAATAGTTTAAGTGGAAAAGGGAAGCATCAAAAACTGAGATCCAAAGATTTCTAAAATCTGAAAACTAATAGACTACTTGGACTGTGCTCATATTAAATTACAGAAGGGGTTGCACTCTACTTTTGTAAAGCCATCAGTTGGTCAAAAACTACTTGTATCAATGTTTTTTTATGGGCACAAACAGTTTAAGCTTAATGTGCATCCATCTCCACTATTGAGTAGACAGAGGTTTATACTATAGATCTCACAGCTGGATGGGCTCTAAATAAATATGAACGTGAACTATCTACCAGTGATGTGGCCATGTGGAAGCATATGTTATTAAAATACTATAAGACAAAAGACAATGTTGGAACAGGGTGATGCGTTAACTACCACAGAAATTTAAGCATTACTGATGCAATTACTATTTTAAGCATGACAGATACATAAAATACTAATAGTTTACCTGCTGCTGACATAATTAGTACAATATGCATTTAGTTTAATTAATAAACATGGATATATCCTGTGATAGAATTTAAACTTCAAATCAACTTGTCCTTTCAGAATAACCATGCAACATCTTGAGTTATGTTTTAACCAAAAGGCTCCACCCAAGAAAAAAACAACCAAAAAACAACCAAACTAATGTTATACAAATTTTGTGCATAATTCCTATGCCTTTATCCTACAATAAATAAGTGTTGCAACATCTAACAATAATGTCATACATTTAATGAGCTTTTGGCTGGCCGATGTAATTTTCAGCATCACAATTTATATGCATGAATTGTAATCCTACTGTATTTCTTTGATTAGACTACTCTGCTTCTATCCCCTCTTGAAATGTATCCACAGGGGTGCAGAATTTTAATGTATTTCAGACTTTACTCTAACTGTTAAATATATCCAATATACTCACGGGGGGCAACTTTGAAGAAAGATGATGTAAATCTTCTCCACACATTGGGAATTCCCTTGGAGAAGTAGTTGGGGAAAGCCTTCTGCTCAAATGGGGACAGACTGTATGTGATTATGTGCCTGACCTTGGCCAAATCTCCGAAGTGGCGACCCATGTTCTCAAGCGAGCTGATCTGAAATGATAAACAGAAATCCACAAGGATAAATAAACACAGAATTATTTTTAATGCATTTAAGTATAAAGATTTATTCAGCTCTAGGGCTTTAGTATGACCAGGATGAATGATGAACAGTTCTTTTCCAAACTATGAATAAATTCTATGTAATCCAATATAGTTTTCACATCTAAACACAGTCTGAATGATGAAAAGGCTGCATTTTCTGAAAAATCTTTGTTTATAAAGGCGTTTGTTTTTAATGACTGATTACGAATTAATTAGTAGTCAACCGAACTAAAGTGGTAACCTAAAAAAAAGTTAAAAGGAAAAGCGGGGTTCATTTATTGGGTGAAGTAGTTTAGCACCGACAGTTTGGTTTATCGTGGTTGTTTACATTAGGATGTGGCCAACTACGTAAAATCTCGACAGGCAGTTGTAATTTTAGTACAATAAGAATATCCAGTAAAAGTACCATCTGCTTTCGAATAAAATTATGACTGCTGACGTTTATACTCATTACACACTCATAATACTCTTTTCTCTACGATATATGACCATCTACAAGAATGAAGTACGGTTGTGAATGACATATGTAAATGGATTGAACATCGAAGTGAAATTGGTTGAAACGTTTTACCCTGAAAACTGGACCTCTTAAGAAAAAGCCAGGATCTCAGTTACAAATATTACCACTACACTTACTGATACTATTTTTTGTTTGTTTTGTTTTGTTCCGTGTTTTTGTTTTTCTGTGAATGTTGGCTAGTGAGTGACAGCGGCTCCGCGCGGTACTAAAATGGCTATCAGCAATAATAACAGCAGGTCAAAAACCTACCTTTAATCAAAAAAAAACAACATCCAGGTAAATACTAGGTACCTGGTAGCTAGTGTTGTCCACGCAGAAAGTAAAAACGGTGATCCTCAGCAAGGTAAGTTAAGGGTAGAGGCAAAGTAGCTGAGGACGGGAGTTAGCTAAGCTGTTAACGTTACATTGATGAAGGCCAGCTAGATTGATGTTAGCTAACAGTTAGCTTACAAACAGGGACCTTGAGAGGTTTTGTTTGACTTTCATGTTAAAGTGGCCGTTTGACGGAAATAAATCTGACCAAAGTAAAACCTAACACAACAGAATAAAGGTATTTCGCATAATTCGATAAAACCGATCGCTAAAAGCAACTCAACGATGTTACATTCGTGACATTGAGCCTTACCGTGCTGCTCCTCAAGACCGTTTGCTAATTTTGTTCGGTCTTATGTCCGGATTGGTCAAAGTCCAGCGGAAGTAGTTGTCAAAACTTCCGCCCCACCCTCCTCCTCCAGACCAATGCGGTTGGCAACCAATGTTAAGGTACGTTATCACCACCTAATGGACTGGAGTGTAGGTTAGAGACAGGAGGAGACTAACCTTAATAAAAACTTTTTGGTATTGTCTGCTCTTTAATATTTTTTCTTGGTTTCAGTTACAGGCTTTTGCCTTTATAGGGCAGAATAGCCCATGCTTCACAGAGTAGCCTATGTAAATGCTGACTGGTAGGCTGGTAGACTATTTAGCAGATCAAGTGTATTATCTGTACCTGCTGTTGGGCAGATAAAAAGTAGTAGCCTATGTGTACCTGCTATAAACCGCAATGCTGCTGGTACTCGCAATAAAATTGTAAGATCCGGTTGAACCAGCTATACATAGTTGGTTCAACTTGCATCTCTGTCACGACGTCGCCACCACGTGGCAAGATTGAGTAGTGTGAAGATACAACGCCTGGCAGCTCCAGTACAGTGAAATGTGCTTTGATTTGATTTGACTTAAGAGGAAATTAGGACAGTGAGATGCTAATATAGGCATGACTTCTTCTGAACTTGGGTTTCATTCTACCCAAAACAGTTGTCCAATTCTGGAGTAAATCATATCCAGCGACAGCTCCTCAGCTGTGGTTCTGCTGTGCCACCATGGCTTGTTTTGAAATATCAAGTGATAGACTCACTTGAAATGGTCAAATAAATTTTCACTTGGTCTCTAGATATCATAGGTTTCATCCTATCTTTACAGTTGTTTATAAAGAACCAAGGAGCAGCCTTTGTTATATACCTGAAAATGACCGAAGATACTCAAGACCTTAAATCTCTGAAGCACCCAGAATCATCTTCCATTACATCGCAGACTGTAGTAGCATTAACATTTTGGGGGGATTGTATGCAAAGACACCAAATTTCTGCATGCTAGTTTCTTTTTTATTTACACTTTTCCAAAGAACATATCTAAATATTCTTTTTCTTTGTGAATATCCATCAGCTGAACAAGGACATACAGTAAATTCATTCAACTTGCATAAATAGATGTGACATTCATTTAGTCACACTAAGCGGTACAAATTCATAAGTATGCAGTCACTCGATGGCCAGAAGTAATAAATACACACAAACCTTGACTTATCCCTACTTAGCTTTCATTCTGGACATCATGACAGCTGCCAGTAAGACAACTGTCTGTAATCTCCAGGAATAAAATGTAATGTAAAAGGTTTGATAAGAGTATGTGACCGCGTTTACATCTTTTGTCCAGAACAGGGTTACTTAAAACTGGCTACTCGTGTTAAAGAATAATGACAGACCACCCACCCAAAATAAATTAACAAAAAATAACTTAAAAAAATAATACATTATACATTTTCTTCTTCATGTGTGTCACATTCAATGCCGTGTTGCAAACAACAGCAGTAAGTTGAAGGATAAGATGCATTCGTATCCAATCACATCTTAAACAAAAAGGAAATAATTGCCATATTTCTATATTTTTCATTAGGATAAAACACTTTCTGATTAGGTAAACACACAATGCACTTTTTGATTAGGTAAACAACAACACACTTGATTAAGTAAACACACCTGCTCTAGATCGATCTTATTTCATGCACAATGATTTCATAATTCATGCAATTGCTGAATCTGGTCAGAATATTGCATGCTTCAAATGCTGGATTGCATTGTGAAACATGAAGTGAGTTCATCTGTACATGGAATACATGGTTTAGCGGCATGTGCACCTGGTGGCAACCATGTCCTCAAACTCCTTGTATACATAGGACCCATCCACTTCAAAGATCATGACGCTTAGGGGGCTGTAATGGGACGGAATACATGAGGGCTTGGGTACAGAGGAGTCCAGCTTCTCATAAATGATGTTTTGCACCATGGTGTGGACCGGCGAACCATAGATAAAGCCCATGGTCCTTGGGCAAATACCTCTGCAGTATCTGGGGTTGTATTTAGGAGGGAAAACAATCCAGTGATCCAGTCTGAGCTGGCTGAACCTCACCCTGAAATCATACAAGGCGCAGTCAGTTGTTGGGAACTCAGAGCTTGGAAGAAGGTCAGGTAGGCTGATATTTAAGCTTTGACTGCCTCGCTTGCTCTTTGGAGATTCTCTCCGTCTCCTCATGCGCCCAATCCTCCGTTCTGGTTTGAAATCCATCTGTTTGTGAAATGTGTTTGCTGCAGCAGGTGGCCTTTGACCTGCTCTAGCAGAGGCCAGTGACCTCCGACGGGCCAGTTTGCTGGTGTCATTGAGATACAGAAGCAGAGGTGGAGGCCTCAAGGTCAAGGTGAGCTCCAACAGGTCTTTGCGACCGTCAGCCACGGCCCTTCTGTCCTCTGGGCAGGTCACATTGATGAGCAGGTGTACACTCTTCCTCCAGTACTTTAAGAGAGGCTGGAGAAAAGAGGTGATGTCAACCTCCAGCCAGTTCCTCCTCCTCCTGAGCATGCTGACTGTGAGGTTGGCTCTGTGTTGAACCTCGGGACACAGCGAACATTGGTTTAAGTGCTCCTGCTCCTTGATACTCAAGTAGCACTCAGATATGACAGGAGCTGCATGGTCATGTTCGATAGAGTAGAGCAGGACAGACTTCAGAAGCTGTTCTTTGTTTTTCACTTGGTCCATGTTGTAGGAAAGATTGTGCATAAAAAACTCTTAAGGGAAAAAAAGAAGAAAAAATGTTTTGTCAAGGTGATGTCACCCATTGTTCACTGATCTCATGAAATAAAAAAACATGCAAAACATGTACATCTACTTATAATTATACCACACCTTAACTAGCCACAGTCACCATATCTCTCTTTTTGCATAAGGAAAACAGTGAATTTATGCCTAAGATTAGAATAATTTTTGTTCCCTACATCCCATCAATCACCAACACTACTTTTCACTGTCCATAACAAACGAGTTTTAAAATTACTTTTCATTTGAAAGTGCCAATTTCATCTTTACTTTTAGGAAAACAAGTTCATTGGACAAAATGCCTGAGGTGAAAATCATTTATCTAAGTCAAACATTTGTTTGCCTGTTTAAAGGGGCATAGAAAACCAGCCGCTTGATTTAAATTGTTCTCAGATGCAAATTTTAATTCCGCAGCAAAATTTAAAATAGTATAAGATTATTTTTCCTGTTAGCCAAGTGATTTGCAAGAAAATCAGTAACTTAACAAGATATTCTTTATTCTCTTTCATAGCAAAATTTCAGATTTGACAAAATTAAAGTTAATGCCTTTTTGCTTTAAGACAGTATGGTTGAATCTTGATGGTGCTCTATAGCTTTGATAGACTATAGGCAACAACATAAGGCAATTTGGTAATTCCCCAACAAATAGGACAATTGTAATCTTTTCCTCATAGGCTGCCTTTGTTTCTTGTGCAAGTGAATATTCATTCATATTCTACCTCATTTCCTCCAACCGTTGTTAAAGTTATCTGCAGTAACCTGAGCTGTCAAGTTTCACCCACTCACCTTTTCCTTGTGCAGGACATTCATCTCTTGGTCTTATCAGTCGAAGCAGGCCTATGCTGTGGTGGGTTTTCCCATCCAAACTCCTCTGCATTCTCGATGACTTCTTGTAAACCTCCGTCATATATTTTATGTACTTGTGCTCGGGTTTCATCTTTTTCTTTAGGTCTGGAGTCCACCTCGACCGTCCATGCTCTGACAGGGCTTTGAACAACGGGGAGAAAATGTTGTCATATGGGTACTGATTGGAGTCGCCGAGACTGCGCAGCGCGTTGGAGGAGGCAAGAGAAGACCTCAGCGGACAGCCACAGGTAAAAAGAAGCAGTAGGATAATAGTGCGAAAATAATGAAGTGCAACTGACATCAGCATTTCTGTCTCCATTATAAACAAATAAACCGGTCAAAATTCAGATGACTGACTCTCGTCTGAGAGCTCAGGTCAACCAGACCGCGCACGTGCAGCTGATCACCGCGCGCAGCCTCAGGTGTTCGCAATCAAAGGTGTCACTCATAATATTACTTTTGCCTTTAACCAGTAGTGTGAGGCATTCGTTTTTCGGTTTCTGTGATCGTGATATTTCAGTTGGAAATGAGAAAACACTTTTTACTTTTATATGCTACGTCTAGATATCAAATTGAACTTAAATATATAATATCACTTGACTGAACCATCCAAGATGACTGGCAACACAAGAGAAGTCTTGCCCATGGTAGATTACCTTTCCTTGACCACCCAGTGTTCTTGTAATATGTGTAATTTGTATTGAAGATAATGGTTTGAGGTGGGATAAAAACATGCAGGCTACTATTGTTGAATAGCTACTGTGAGTGCAGCTGTCCTTCATCAGGATCATTATGCAAGCAGCGTCTTCTCTCAACAAGACAAAGGACATTGTAATCACACTGTATTGCTTATGGCTTCATTGTCAGAGCCACAGCTCTTGTCATGTCATCAGGCATTGTTTTTCTCTGGGTCAGCTAAGGATAAAAATAGTCCACATTTCTTTTGTACTGTTCAGAACAGAGGAGAATAATGTTGTGATGCACATCAAGGATGGACTTGGCAACAGAATAAAGTGGGGGTGGTTTGTTGACAAATCTGAACATAAGGGTGTTTCTGCTAAGCTTTCCATGAAAAATTTACATCTCAACTTTGGTTGCTTATTAGGTCTCTACTTTATTGTCTTCAAGTAGGTTGTGTCAAACATCACACAAAGTTGATAGTGATCGTCACCATCAGTTTTTACAAATCCAAAGTTTTTCAGTCAGCTTAATCTTTGCAGCAAACTGTCTATTCTTCTGTTAGAATAAGGGAGAAATTTGTATTAAACTTGCATTTATCTGAAATTCTTTCCAGTCATCACTCAAGCTGTTGATCACTTTGTGGCTTCAGCAAAGTGGCTTATAATGTTTTACTTATGTCATGTCTTGTTCCACATTTTTGTACTGCATGAGTCCAGAGAGGAATGAGCGCCACATTAGCCAACAAAAGGAGGCCTTTCTCTGCCATACTGCCTGCACATAAACAAAGCAGATGATAATGCAAAGGAAACATTCCAGCTCCCCGTCTAGCCGCCCTGCTCTGATTTCAATATCCCCACGCAGTTCCCCTTTGCTCATACATATGCTCAAACACTATCACACATGAGAATTTTTTGCGACATTATGCAGTTTTGCACATTCTCAGCACACAATTGTTGCTGATAATCTTTATTTATAATTGATGATTATTTATGCATCAAACTTATTATTGTGCTCTGATACATATAAACTATCATTCAGTATTTAATACAAACAACATATAAAGATGTAAAAACACAGCTGTTGCACAGAAATGTGAAACATACTATTTCAACAGTGAAATCAGATCATGTTTCATACAACTATTTGTTTTCATATTTCCTAACACTTTATACACAGTTATAAATCACCAGGTTATTTCCAAAAATTTACCGTACATAAGGTAAATAAGAAAATGTCACATCACCAGTGTAGTTTGTGTTAATATTTGAAAAAATAATTTAAATTAATACAAAAATATTTTTATTAATAGAATTCAACTAACAAAAAGAAATTGTTTTAAATATGGTTAACAAATCTAGTGCTATGCTCTACCTAAGATAGCTAAAATCTGCAGTAAGTATTGAGATACTACACTTTATTTATTTATTTTTACAGTCTTTACATAATCTCATACAGAATCCCCAGTGGTTAAAGATGTCTCTTTAGTATTAACATTATACAACTAAGAGACACTGTTATCTCTTATCACTTTGACACTGCTGGTTTTACTGCTTCTTCTGTCATCTTTCTACTCCTCACCAGTCCTGGACAAGCTTGGTTGTTGCTCTGTGTTTTTTCCCGATGTGGGGCTGAAACAGCTTGCTTATAGTGTTCAGGCCTTTTGGCTGCTCTCTGTATTCCTCACCTTCGCTCTTGTCCCGGCACTTGCCTCTCTGCAGTGCTCCCAGAAGCTCTCTGACTTCAGCTGACACACCCCTGCCCAGGTAGTGGCAGGCCTTCTTTCCATCATTATCTCTTATATTTACATTGGCTCCATAACCTCGCACAAGCAAAACCATCACTTCACTGTGACCATGTATGGCTGCAATGTGCAGAGGTGTGTAGCCTCCATGCGTTTTGCTGTTGACGTTGACATAGGCGCCTCTTTTCTTGGAGATGTCCATGATGTTGTGCACCATCTCACTGTTGCCGCCCTTTGCAGCCCAGTGCAGAGCAGTGAAACCTGACATGAAGTCTCTCCTCGTTGCCAGCTGGGTGTCCTGCAGCAGCAAACCGTAGATTTGTCCCCACAGTCCTGCAGCACACTTGACCAGCCACTCATGACCCAGTGGATCCAAAGGCACAGACTCTGAGTATTTGGCATCGTCTCCTTGCCTTGTGGTCTTGTTTTGGGTTTTCATCAAGTGGGGGAAGCTTGGGTCTTGCATCTCCCCTGTCTGCCTGTCTTTCCAACACTGAGTGGCACTCAATCCATCCTGCTCAAATTCTGGGAAATAGGAGTTCATAAGTGGCGTTGATGGTGGAGGACCTATGGGTGCCAGCATGGTTTCTTTCTCTAAAGTTCTGTGTTGATTGAAACCATCTTGTCTCACCAGTTCAGGCCCTGTCGGTGGACGAGGGGGGGATTTTACTGCTATCACAGCAAACACAGCGCCGGATTTTCTCGATCTGCTCCCTTGATCGCTGGAAATATTCAGGACCTTGAGAGTAGTTGTGTCCACGCTGCTAGGGTTTCTTGATAAAGGCCTCCCACTTTGCACATTGCCCAAAGGGATGTGTTTGGCGCTGTCATTACAGTAATTACCATTTATGTTTGAGGGATACTGCATATTATTGTTCTCAAAGTCTGAATAAAGCACCTTGCCGGCCTCGCCCCGATAAGAAAAAGTGGATGAAAATGACGTATTTTGTCGGGCGAAATCGTCATCCATCTCCGGTTTCTGCGAGGTAAAATGCATCCCATCTTTACCAAAGTCCTGATACCTTTTCTTCACCACTACAAACTTCACATCGTCGACTTGTTTGACGACGGCAACGCTGTTCACAAACTTCTTGAACAGGCTCCTATTGTGCTGCTTCTCCGCGGGATCGCTGCAGTTGATCTGACTTTTGAAATTGTTCAGCAACTCCAAGTTCTTCACTTTGCCTCCGTGCTCCAGCAAGAAAGTCAAAATAGCTTCTTGGGTCAAAGCCATCCTTTTTGACTCCAGCTCAAATGCTGCAAAAATATATAAATAAATAAATACAAGCGGTTTGTGATGATCGCCCTGCTCTTAGTACCAGAGGATTTACTCCCGCTGCAGCTGCCTGATGTCCCTCCACCACAACCTGCTGTTTCCGGCGCCTCTGCAAATAAAATCATCCCTGTTTTATGTCACTCCCTGTTAGAGCAGTTTATAAGGGCAGTGCAACCTGCACTTTACTTTCCGGCTCAGGCTGATTACTGTAGAAAATATCAAGCTGCTAAAGATGCTTATAGCCTATCTGTCCTTTTTTTCATATCTGAGCATAGATTTATACTCAGAGAAGAAAAATATTAACTTGCTAAGAAGAATATTCACTCATTTTGTTTATATCATGTTAATGTAAAACTTAAAAATACATCTTTGACCATTGAAAATTATGCTTTAAAGTATGTTTGTAGCCTGTAACAGAAATAAAAGTGTAATCTATCAGTTCTTAATAGATAACCCACCAGCGTTATTTATTTATTTATTTATTTATTTCGTTTGTTTAAAGTATTTTTATTTACTTTGGAACCTTAAAGGTATATATAGGCTGATGGTCAAAATCAAGCACTGAAATTTGTTTTCTGAAATTTGTCCATAACATTTTTCGTGTCAAAGCATCAGTGTTTGCACAATTAAACGGACGCATTCGTCCTTTTCATTTAAGTCGGAAGTCTAAAATATCGTCTGTAAATAGTAAGTGCATCAGTTTTGATTTGATGTTTATTTCTCAGTAGGCCCGCTATAGTCTAGCATTCCAGCGCGGAGGGGGTGTTGCCTCCAAGTGGCCATGTTGAATGAATTGAGTCTTTTCTCTGTGTGAAGCAGGTCCCGGTGAAGAAGACAGAAGCAGCGCCTCGTGATCCTGCCCGCACACTCCGGACCCGATGGCGGCCACAGAAATAGATGTTTTCGCCGTAAGTATGATGCGTTCAAGCCTGTTGGCCTGCGCTAATGAATTATCTGTATCTTGCCGCCTAGAATGGGGATTAGACTCACTAACCTATAGCATTCAGGTGTAGATTAGGCAATGGCAAGGTGGGGGGTAACGAGATTTATCTTTCGGGAATGCAGCGAGACTTCTTTTCTACTGATAAAGCCTATTACGTGTAATGAATTGGGGTCACGACGAATTTTCTGCCAACGGCTGATTAAATGTAAATGACGCATTGTCGCCCCATTGCTTGATAAGCAATCGTGAAGACTTGCAGATAAGAGTGCACTTCAGCATTCAGGCACGCTGTCAGCCACTGGTGTACCATCACAAAGCCCATGAAACAACTCTGTGCTATTTTGATATGTCCGTGTTTACACTGTTGGAAGGGGATGTTGTTGTATGGACAATATGCAAAGGGCCGGGCGTTTAAATGAAACGCAGGACAGCAGGCAGTAAGAAACTAAGAGGATAATCATAAGTAGCTCCTCAAGATGGTATGGCATTGCATGGCATCATCATCAACATGGCATTGCTCAGCGAAAATTTGGCTTGCTTATAGTGTTTAAATTATGGCAATAGAATTATTCAAAAGGCAAATGTCTGATGTGTAGCCTTACTTAATGAATTGCAATGCACAGGATGACAGACTTTGTGGAGGTGTGTTTGTATGCTAGGGGGGTTAGGACAGAAGGGTAGCAGCTTGGATATCCTCTCACCCTGAGAAATAACATCTAAATAAAGAGCTCTTTGTGTGTGTGTGTGTGTGTGTGTGTGTGTGTGTGTGTGCGCGCGAGAGAGAGAGTGTTTGGAGAGAAACAGATGATTGTTGTCTTGAACACATCCTCGTCCTCATGTTGAACCTTTTGCGAGGTGCCTGCTGGTTCTTCAATGTCCCTATGTGTATATGTGTGTGTATATGTTTGGGGGGGGGG